>JAAVUK010000050.1:0-30013 GCA_014899095.1 Fusarium buxicola | reverse complement strand
CCTCCTCCTCCTCCTCCTCACGATAGTCAAGATCGCCGTCCCAAATCGCGCTCACGGGCATCGCAGTAGCCGACATGCGACTCTGCCAGCCGCCATCCTCCTTTCTTGGCCTCGTATTGGCGCTCGTGCTCGTGCTCGCGTTTCGCCGGATCTGCTGCTGCGACTCGAGCCGCTCCTCAGGCGCAAGGTCCGGTACCGGCGCCGAGGTGTCGACAAAGTCCGGGAACTCGTCGCCCTCCTTGGGGAAGTGATACTGGATGTGGCCGGTAGGCTTGTATTTGTAGAACCAGCGACGACCATCGTAGTCCCACTCCCAGCCCTCTGGAAGGCCAGCCATGGCGGGTGTAGTCTTGCGTCCTAGGGTTTCGTACTATTGCGCTGCGGCGATTCGCATCGTTGGAGCGCGTTTCCGTCGGATCGGGCTGGTTTGCAATGGCTGTTCAAGAAGCAGGCTGAAGCTGAGTTACCCAACGGCAACACAAGGACAAGGGCACACAATGCCCCTCCAGATGTAGCTTGAGATGGATGTCAAGGTAACAATCGACGCGGTGTTGACACAAGATGAAAGGGCAAACCAAAAGCTAAACGCCAAATTTCACACAAAGAGAATCACCGTCAAGGCGTTCTCTGGGGTCCCAACCGCCGCTAGAGGCCAGCCTGATTCCGCGCGGGAGCTGGCTGCTCTCCACTAACGCGGCAAGCCATGGGGTAACTTATTAGTGGCAGCGGCTGAGCGCCTTGGGATCATCTGCTATTGGGTGGGTTGCTCGTAGGGCGGATTGCGGGAGGATGCGACCCTTTAATTACAGCTCCAGCTATTATTTCAGTTTGGCCATTAGGAGGGTTTGATTCTCAGCCTCAATTGAGGGGCTTCGGGTAGAGCTAGAGCTTACGGATACTCGCGAACTTGTTGCCAAGCAAGCGCCGAGGTCGGTCTGGGACTTAGAGATGAAAGTCATATACATAAGGCTTGAGTGGGATGAGCTGTGCTATTGTCATATCCGTATATTGCAAAGGCATCATCAACAACCTGCAGTCCCAATCCAAGTCCAGAGCAACAGTCGTGCTCATATCCACCAAATTACATCACTCGCTTCATCCCTGTCTCTTAAGCAGTGGATCCGGGTCATCAAGCGATCATTAAGCTTGAAACATCAGATCCTGGAATAATTGTTCAGAGCTTTCATAGGCGGTTGTACGGATAACGGATTTGCAACTATCACTTGACACAATCTCATCGTCGGTTAACTGCGCTGCAGTACCAAGTCCAGTCAACCAACTCTCATCTCACATGGTCCTCAACTGGCATCACAGGACTCTTACAAATCTCTTTTCGCTTTCTATTTTACATCTCTAATTTTGTCTCTGTCCATCGCATCGCAGCACTCTTTGTGCGTAAACGGAAAAAGAAATAAAGCAAACTCTTCAGACACGCCAGTCTGAATTTTCTATTGGGTAAATATTCATCATAACTTTCGTGATATTTGTATGCGTGTTTGTGTTCGTAAGTCGAAATCTTTGTTTCGGAAGCATCTTCTTAGACGATGTTGTCCGGCCGTCGACTCTTAGACCCCGTCCGGACTCGACCAAATACGCGAGATCGGCTCTCCGTAGAGACACGGCGGGCCACGCCCGAAGAGCTAGCCACCGACTCTCTTTCTTCTTCAATCCGAGAAGCCCGTTCCTTCTCCCGGATGGAGGCAAGGCGCTGTGCGTGCACGTTGTCTCGTCTGTTCTCGAAAACATCCTGGAAGTCACTCATGTTGTTGTTGTCCACCGAATGTTGTCGCTCATTTCGGCGACTATACGTCGAAGTCTGGTGGGTCAGAGAAGGACCCTCGAATTGAGGGCGGTTATCGTGAGGATCAACGCTGCCTTGGCCCTGCTCCTTGCCATATGGAGGAGGCTGCATGCCAGACCAGTACATGGGGTAATCACGGCTACCACCAGGCTCGATGCGGAACGGTGACTGGATGCCAATGTTGACCATCTGCGTCATGAGTTCGGTCACGAACTTGTTGTGGCGGGTGAGACGAAGGAGCTCATTCTGAAAGTTGGTCTTATGGAAGAAGATCAGGTTCATGGTGCAAGATCGCACTTGCTCCAGACTCTTCATCTCAGTAATGATGCGAGGTGCATAATCGCGCTTGTTGGCCAAACAAAAGTCGATCATTCGTGCCTTGAGCTCGTCGAGCATGTGTTGGGGCGTGCCGAAACGCATTATGAGAGGGACGACATCTGCCAATCCATTGGACCGTCGCTGGTTGAGAATGAAGAGGTTGTTGAGTAGCGAGTTAGGAGCCTGCACGATGTGGCCCTCCATCTTCTTAAACTCGGTGTAGAGCAGAGAAATCTCGGTCACGTAATAGTCATCGCCCATCATGCGGTCGCCAGTCGATCCGTACACTGTCACACGATCACCGACATCGAACGGGTGCTTGACAAAGACGAAGATAATGGACTGGAGAAACTCCTGCGCGGTGGCCTGGAGGACCCAAGCTAGACCCAGAATCACAGTGCCCGCAGAGCCGAGGGCGGCAGCAGCGGAGCCCGAGAGAATCGAGATGAACACGATGATAGTGATGACGAAGATGATGAACAGGAAGACCTTGTCGAGCTTCTTAATCACCGAGTCAAGATCTTTGAGTGAGGCGGCAATAGCTTTCTTTTCGAGATGAATTTCGTTGCACACAGCCTCAAACTCGTCGATCGATATGTCGCCATTCATGTCTTTGTCAAACATCATGAAGGCGGCCTCGGCCTCCTCTTCTGAACCGAAGATAGCCTGGAGGTCCTCGAGGTACACGAGGTCGCGGCCCTCTCTAACGGTATTTCGGTAAATGAGGCGAGCCAGTGTATGAGCTGTGGAGGTGGTCTTGAGCAGTTCACCCACGACTCTGCTGGGGTGATTGCTGTCAACCTTGCGACCGATCAAGTCGTTGCCGACCCGGCCAGCAACGTAGCCGACCTTGTTCCAGGCTTGCCGAGCATTGTCCTGGAGGGCCTGCATCGGAGTCTGGGCGCCGCTAGCAGAACCACTGCCACGTTGAAAGAAGTAGTCGGTTTTCTCGTTGTGGGCTTTGGCATGTTCGTAAAGACGAACGAGCTGGCCAACATCTGTCTTGTTGTTTTCGATTCGGGTAGCATAGGTCCGCTGGTGGAATGAGAAGGCGATCCATTGGATGAGAATCTTCTCGACAAAGTTGAGGGTCGCCAAGGTAAAGAAAGCGATTATGACCTTGTTGACGACAGTGACCCAATGTGGCTTCTTCTCCCGGTAGTTATGCGAGGTCATGGTCGGCTCGAAGGAGATGAGGATGGCGAGTAACCATAGAAAGAAAGCCGTGTGAAGGTCAAGTTGGTAGCCTATATCTTTCCATTTCTTGGGGGCAGTCGACCCAACTAGCTTCGCAACGAGCTGAAAAGCTGGCGGCAGGAGGCTGGTGACCATGCGAGAAACCCAGAGAACCCCCCAAACGATCTCGAGCCAAATGCCGAACCACATCAGGTCTACACCACCGACATCTCGCTCGCCATCCTTGTAAGCAAGGGCACCGAGCAAAACCGGGATCAGAAGAAGGACGGCACCAGGGATCACGTAGACGATGTACCGGACGAAGCGAGGAAATTTGCGGAGGAATGCCCAGAGCTTGACGAGGGCGGCATCTTGATCTAGCTTCTTGTCCGGGTGGAAAGTCTCGGAGGGCATGGGCACGTTGAAGGCATCCTCGGGCTCAACGTTATGAGCACGTCTCCTCACATTACTGGCATTGTCGTGTTCCTCAGCGGAAACGGCTCGCTCGACGCGGAGGAGTTCGAGGTTATCATCGAGGCGACTGGCATCCGCACGCTGGCCAGTAGGGGAGAGCACCGAGTTTGAGTCATTCGCGTGGTGGGGGACATTGAGGGTATTAAGGGTAGGAAATGTGTCGAGCGATTGAGCTGAGGCCTTTTCATCCACAGCTGGGTTGGGTGAATCTGTTCGCTGTGGATACTGTTGTGTGGCCTGTTGCGAAGGTTGCGAAGGTTGTCTTGATGGTGGTGGTTGCTTAAGGTTAAACTCCTTCTCCTCGGCGACGTGTGGAGGGGGATCTGTGCCAGTCATGATGATCCCCGTTGATAGGGTTCAGAACGCAAGGCTCTGTATTAAGGAACAATGAACAACAGGAAGAGAAGATGAAGAAATATCGATGTACGTAGACACAAGAGGATTTAAAGGATCCCGCAATTGAGTTGTCGAAAGGCAATCGAAGAGTGGAGAGCGAGTGACGAAATACCCGCTGAAGGGCCGGTATGTGGGAGTAGGATCAAGCGAAAGACAGGTAAGAAAAGGAAGCAAGAAGTGGATCAACCGAGCTTTGGCGATGACATCGATCGAGATGATGATCCCTTTGAACAGATGTCGAAATGTAGAACTGGGCGTTGCGTACGCGTCCTTTTTGTGTCGATGATGTCTGGTTGGTGTTGAGTTTCGAGGTTGAGGTCGATAAAGTGCTACGTTGCAGTTGATCAACTCATGACAAGTCAACCCAATGTTGTTGTCTTGTGAAGAACAGAACAGACGCTCTTGTCGGAAAACAAGGTAATGAGGAATCTGGGGGAGTTTATCTTACCAAAGATTCGAAACCCTGCGGGCGACCGGGAGCCTATCGAGCTTTAAGAGATCGCTCATGGAAGCAAACAGGAGAAAGACTGGGTCCAGATAAGCTTGCCTTGGCCAGGAGTCGGGGAGTCAAGATAGGAAATCAATGGATGAATCGCGAGGGTGTCCACTGTTTCGCCATTCCTTTCGTCTATTTGCCATTCAACAGTCGTTATTCAAGTTTTCCTCTGTCATTCCTTTGGCTTTTTTTTTTTTACCACCACCACCAAGATGTTAACCCACCTCACCCGCTCGACAGGAGCAAAGCTGCTCTAGCGATAGGCAGCGTGCTCAGACCCTGGATAGGCCCTGAGATTCCGCAGGGGTGGAGCCGCCGGGCCATGGCCGCCAAGGCAAGCCACCAGGTTCCACGGGCGGGCGCCGGATGTTCAACAAGTGACAACCACCACCATCCATCATGGACAGACGGTGTGGATATTATCGCCATGGAACCGCTGGGACCTCCCAACATGGAAAGCCCGAGGATGCCGCCGGCGCGTTCAACACCCTCAAGATTTCCCAAGACGTCCAAGCCTGCCCCAACTCGTCACAACCAAGAGGCGCCGGCTGGTTGGCTTCCTCGTACTGTATGTAGTCTTCGGTCGATAGCCGGTGCGCCACGCTGCATAACAGACCTCTTGAAATCTATGCAGATCAGGAATACGCGCATTTGTCGGCCCGTGGAAAGTGAAGCGCGTGCTGTGTATTCAGGTCGATCCTCACAAGGATTCAAAAGGGTCGATCGCAGCGCTTTCTCGCTTGTTGTTAGCACACCAAAACCCGACACAGAACGCGCGCACACCCACTCGCGGGCATGGCAGGCCAGGGTCTCTTGTCGTTATTCCCATGCCGGGCGCATCTCGCTTTGCGCAAATCCCTTCCATCATGGGAAGAGTCCACCGCAGTCTTGCAGAGGCTAAACACCAAGCTCCTCAGACCATGGCCGAACTGGAATCGCCGTCGCCAGGCCACCGCTGACGTCACTGCTTAGAGAGTGGAAGCGTGAGATGTCTGTCAGTGTTGGAAAGGACCCTGTTCGTGCAAGCCCTCTTTCTTTCGAATGGTTTCTTCTTCTTCTTTTTCCGCTGGTGTTTTCGCCATCTCGTGTTCTTGTATAGATTGACGCGGTAGTGACAGCGATGATCCTTCGATAATGGATACTTGGTGGCGGATTTCAACCAGACGGGACTCAAAAACTTTTTTCGTCCATCCTTCTTCCGAGGCTAGAAGGAAGGTGCAGCCCAAACAAACTCTTCGCTCCCCTGCGTGGCTGCCACACCACAACTTCCACGCTCCTGTCCTTTCGTGGCTTAACGTCAGGCACTCTCCTGTCCAAGTTGCCTCCTACTGCGTGGGGGCGCATCCAGTTTTAGCACAGAGCCTCAGACTGTGAAACCACCTACAAACCGGCTCTCTGGGGCCATGATAAGCTTGTGCATCCGCCCTGGAATAGCTCAGGGCGCAAGCCTCGAGTCATGTCCAGCGGTAACAAATGTGATGGAATATCAGTTCCTGAAAGTACACGGCCCTGAATCAGCCCCGATCCTCCGTACCTCCACTGATTTACCAAAGCTCCCTGCCCGAAGCTCAGATCCCTCCCAGGTACTGGCCTTGGCACACCCAGCCAATCCTGGACTCGATAAATGACGGTTTCAGAGCGGGAGCACCAAACGCCCGCAGCCACCAGCCATCACCACCACCATGCGGGCAATCCTTGTCCTAGCTTAGCACATGGCAATATCAGAGAAGCTGGGAGGCTGAGATATCTAGCCGTGGAGGGATACCTAGTCATGAATCCGGGTTCTTGCGGTCTTCATGAAACAGGGGGATTATGCTGTTATTTGACCTGACGATTCCCCTATTCTTTGCCATTCACTCCGTATCAGTCCTTGGATTCATCCCTCGGCTGCAGTGACAAGCTTTGCTCCACTGTCAATCACCGATGGAGAGCGCATTAGGACCCTCTTGGAATCAAGTAAACAGTGCATAGCCGAGCATGGCTAGTAGCGCACGAATCTGCGACAGAAACAGCAGATGTCAGTCGATCATTACCCTCCGAGATGAGTCTCGGACTTTGCATCACCGACTTCATCCGCAGTACGTCATCGTTCACTTACTGTACCCTCTCAATTGTCTGTTACAGTCGGATTTATCAGGCTGATTAGGTTATGAGGAGCTTTGATATTTTCGTATTGGTCATCCGTCTGATCAGAACTCATCTTGCCAACCATCTTAAATCGCGCTCAATCTCTTGCATCAGACTCCATACGGAGAAGGTATCCATGGTACCTATACCTCTCAGCTCAGCTGCAGTGGATATTTCACATGCATGTTTTCGAGCTCATGATGCACGGGCCAGCCAACTGTCTTGCTTGTTGTTCTCCCGAGCTCAATTATAGTGCACTGGCATTGTATGCAGATCGCATCATTCTTCACTCTCTGGTGTACTTACTCATCATGTCCATGAGCAGCTATGTAGTCATGACCAACCAAGAGAAACCAGCGAGCAAAGAATTGTGCGCCATGGACAGCTCAACAACATTCGGTCCAAGACAACATGCCCGGAACCCACGGCTGCTTTGCTCATGCTCAGCTCCAACCCCCCGGCCTTGCAAACGAGTATCATCTCCACCCGACCGTTGACTTACGGCTCAGATCCGCGCACGACGCGCCAACACTGTCGATACTTTCCCCTTTCACATGTTCCACGTTCACGCTTCACGGGCTCCTCTCCACCAAAGTAGCTCTGGTATTGCGGCCACGCGGATGTTGCCGCCCACAGTTTGAGCTCCACGGATGGTCCATATTCATGTCCAGGTTCATATTCTCTACAGTATTCTGGCTGCTCTCCACCTCTAATCAAACAGTTCACCTTTCGCCGTTCAAGCAAGCTTAATGCTCCAGTCCTCTCCAATCTTGGCTCCTACTCGGCCCACAGTCGCGTAGGCTGCCCTGCCTCCTTTGGCCGCATGATACTGCACCTTGGCCGTCCATGTTCGTCCCTCAGACTCAACCTGAACCTCATTCTGGTTCCAAGTCGAAGGCGCGCCAATAATTACGATCTTGTCGACGTACACCTTATCCATGGTCTTGAGCCATTCACCGGGCTTGACCGACTTGGTGTCTCGCTCCTTCGCCTCCAAAGAAGTCAAGGTGTTTCCGCTAAGAGTAAACTTGCGGTGAATATACTGGCCCTGTTCGTAATCGAACGAGTCTCCATCGTCCACATACAGCTCGCCCTCGGCAGCACCAGCCTTGGACGCTGACACGACGAGGGTGTAGTCATCGAACCGCATCAGAGCGCTTGATCGCCGAGGAATATCGCGTCGAGGGATGATATGTCCTCCTCGCAAAAGAACCGGGACTTTTTTGAGCGGCGCATCGACCGTGAGGTACTTGCCTTTGTGCGTCTTCTGCACATTGTAGGTGAAGTAGTCATAATAGACCTCGTCATCAGGAATCCAGATGTCAACCGACTCCTTGCCCTGTTCCGTGACTGGCTTCACCAACAGACCAGTCGAGCCGAGGAAGAACTGATCTTCAAGGGCGAAACCAGCCTCCTCGGACGGATGCGTCCAGAACATGGGTCGAATGATAGGGCTTCCATCCTGGGCCGCATTAAAGAATGCAGTGTACCAGGCAGGCAGCAAGCTGTATCGCAACCGCACCGCCGCTGTTGCTATTTGAGTGTAGGGTTCTCCAAGCAAGTAAGGCTCGCGACGCCTTGAGTCAAGGTGTGCGTGGGCTCGGAAGAAGGGATAGAATGCACCCGTCTGGTACCAGCGAGTGAGCAGGTCCTTCTCAGGGTTGCCGAAAAAGCCTCCAACATCGGCACCAGCAAAAGGGAAACCGGATACACCCTGGTTCAGAGTCATGGGAATGGACGCTGCCAGATGTGCCCAGTCGGCTTGGTTGTCGCCTGTCCACATGGCACCGAGCTTCTGCGATCCAGAGTAGAAGGCTCGCGTCAAGATAAAGGGACGCCGAAGCTCTCCCTTCTTGCGCGTGAGCAGTGCCTGGAATGTGGCATTCTGGAAAGTCAGGCCGTTGAGGTTGTGAACATCGCGGTGCTCCCATCCACCATGATGGATGTTGTCCTTGGGCATCGTCACCTCGGGTCCGTTAAATACCGACGGCTCGCTCATATCGTTCCACATCCAGGTGTTGGCCATTGTTCCCTTGAATTTGTCATACCGGAATAGAGTTTTCCACCACTCGATCGCCTTGGGGTTGAAACAGTCGACCCAATTAGATGCTCCGGGCCAGCACCATCCTTCGTAAAGCTTGTCTTCCTTGTCGTGGACGGCAAGATCTTGAGAGGTCAATTCAGACGAGACTGGATAGTTATCCGTCTTCTTAATGTGGGGATCAAGCAGGAGAACCAGCTTTCGACCATGAGAGTCAAGTTGTTCACCCATGCTAAGAGGATCCGGGAAGGAATGAGGTTCCCAGGTGAAATACTTCCTATCGTCGGTGTACTCGACGTCCAACCAGATGATATCGTAGGGAATCTTGAACTTGTCCATGTTCCGATCAACATTCTTAACATCGTCGGTCGAGATATAGTTCCATCGGCATTGATGGTACGCAATAGCGAACTCTTGAGGCATAGCGGTGTAGCCAGTCAGTTCTCCGTAGTTCCTAGTGAGGTCGGCAGGGGTAGGGCCGAGGAAGACAAAGACATCGAGGAGACCAGACTCGGAGATCCAGTGAGTATGCGTGCTCGGCTTGGAGCCGGCTCCAAGACTCAAGGGGTTAGCGTGGCTCTTTCCCTTGGTGATATCGATCCAGGTCTCGGCGACATTGAACCAGAAGACACCCACAGATGAATCCTTGCGATGGGCCTGCATGAATGGGATGGAGCCATAGAGTGTCATAGGGCTGTCGAGGATATACTCGAAAACGTCGGCATTGTATAGACGGTAGGGTTCGTCCCAGTTGCCCTCTCCGCCACGGGTCTGCTTCAGGGACAGTGGACCAGTGTGCTCAGGAATGCCAAATACGTGCTCGTACCCGTGGAACGTAATATCCAGAGCCACACTTTCAGGACCACGAGGCTTGGTGTCAGTGTTTCCGCCGAAAGTTTCATCCCACCATGTGCTCTCATCCTCGGCAGCTTCCTCGCCTTCCTTGTTCTCAATCTTGGGTCTCCAATGCTCCATGTTGAGCAATCCGCGGTCATTGAACTTGATATGCGAGGCACCGTCACGTCTGAAATCAATCTCAATGGGCGAGAACTTGATGACAGCCTCGTGCTTGGAGCCAGGTCCGTATTTGACGTTGATCTGGGTCTTGTCTTGAAACGCAAGCTGCGCCTCCTTATCAAGGTCCAGGCCACCGACAAGCACCCAGTCATCGACCTCGTTATATCGCTCTTTGCGCACGGGGCTATTGTCTCGCAGCACAATATCTTTATTGCGTCGCTTTTCTTCATCCATTGTGACACGAGCGGTACCAGATTTGAGGAAAGAAATTGTCAGCGGCAGTCGGACGGTGTCGCCATTGGCATTGATGGTCTTCACGACCATGGCCTGTAGTTTGCCATCTTCGAAGGACGTCGAATCAGCCAGTATTTGGTAGGGCGACTTCCAGTTTGAGGCCTGGGAGGCGGCACTATCGGCGTAGGCACGGTTTCGCTTGCAGAAGCCAGACTGGTGGCACTTCTTGAAGTCCTTGTCCTTGACGGCAGCTAAGACGATTGTGAGCTAAGAGAAAGGAAAAGAGCAAGTACAAGTGGTGGGTAGCATACCAGCAGGCTGAAGTAGGCAGATCAGCGTGCCCAACAGCAACAGAAACGCCGTCCAGCGGGAGGACGACGCCATGATTGACCTCATGACGGTTGAGACAGTCGAGGACCAGCCTTCAGCAAGGGGTAGGGAACAAACAATTAGAAAAATGCAGATGCCGAGAGATCAAAGGAACATGAATCCAAGAGATACGATTCCGCGGCCTAGATCCGCAGTAGGGAACTATAGTGGGCGCAAATAGCTGATGTTGTGCTTCGAGTGCTGGGACAGCCTCAGCTTTGATGATGTCGAGGTCAAGCTGTCCCTTGAGCCTTGGCCGGCATTCTGGAGCTGGAGAGGGATAGCTCTAATCCTAAAATGGACTGGTCTGAGACGCAGGGGAGCGGAGTCAGGGATGGCGGGGCATCCCCCGGTACAAGACTAGACCCGGCATAACGAACCATTTCTTTCAGTTCTTGCATTCTCCCTGCGTCTCAAAGTTTTGTTGCCGTTCTACTCCATTGACTTTTGTGGTTCTTTGCACTGTACGTTCCTGTCTGCCTAGCTCTCGTCGTTCGCTTTCATCAGCCTTCGCTTTCCTGCAGACTCAGTCGAGTAAGTTAAAATAGGTTAGATTCTTGTATGATTACGCCTTGCAAATTCATCTAAGCCCTATTGGAAGACTCATTACAGTCCAATTCAGCCACAGTTTGCTTTCGCCCGCTCTCTTTCAACCTCCATTTTCAGAACGTTAAAGACAGCTTTCCATTCCAAGCGTCAACATCAATAGCCAACTCAAAGTCACGTGTCCGTGCGAATTCCATCTCCTCGCACCTCTAACCCCTCAACGCCAGCTCATCATGGCTGGAGAGCCCCGCCAACAAGAGGACCCCGCTCCAAGCGGCAACAAGCAGCACCCCAATCACCAGCGCAACCCGCTACGGAGAACTGCGGAAAATCTGTCCCCGCCAATTTTTGTCTTGCTCTTCGCCCTCCTCGCCCTTTACATCCTCTTTTCACCGCCTTCTTCCATCCCTTCCCCTCCAGTTGTGCCAGATCCAAAGTCTATTCTTTCCTCTACCACTTCCTCTACTCCCACATCTCAAGCCATCCCAGACAAAAACAACTTCACAATGTCTTCTACCGAGCAGACGTGAGCTACCCCGCCATCGATCTACCCCTCCAGATCGATGCCGCCCCAGATCCAAACATGTGCTGACGTTGCTACAGCTTCATCGCTATCAAGCCCGATGGTGTCCAGGTAAACAGACCTCGGCGGTGACACAATTGACGACCCGATGAACCAGAGAGCTGACATGTCTTACTCCAGCGTGGCCTCGTTGGTCCCATCATCTCCCGCTTCGAGACCCGAGGGTAAGGAATATCTACTCGAACATCATGCGTTCCCTGCAAAGTCTAACATTTGGAAATAGCTTCAAGCTTGCCGCTATCAAGCTCGTCACTCCCGGCAAGGAGCACCTCGAGAAGCACTGTCCGTCCCCTCGATCCGTCACACCGAGTTACCAATTGATCTGACCCTTTCACAGATGCCGACCTCGCTGGCAAGGCCTTCTTCCCCGGTCTGATTGAGTGTATGTTCACCGGTATCCATTGATGCGAATACCGCCTAACATTATATCAGACATGTCCTCTGGTCCCATCTGCGCCATGGTCTGGGAGGGCCGTGATGCCGTCAAGACTGGCCGTGGTACGTATCATCATTCATAGAATCTTCATATTCACCCTCTGACCATATCTCTAGTCCTCCTCGGTGCCACCAACCCCCTTGCCTCCTCCCCCGGCACCATCCGTGGCGACTACGCCATCGACGTCGGCCGCAACGTCTGCCACGGCTCCGACTCCGTCGAGAACGCCCAGAAGGAGATTGCTCTCTGGTTCAAGGAGGGTGAGGTCCTCTCCTGGAAGTCTGCCCAGTTCGACTGGATCTACGAGAAGGCTTAAATTGTCAATGCTGTGACGCCCTGAATGATGGAATGGAAAAAACACGTACATGTGGGATGACTTGATCTCAATGGGTATATCAAAATAAAGACACGAATCTTCTCAACAACTTGATGGTTGCTTTGGCGTGATGTCTAAAGCTTGCGAGTGAACATGGCCTTTGCTTTCATGAGCACTCCAGCAAACCACGGCGTAGCCCAGACGCTGCCAATTATGCGGACGGGCAGCAAAGCTTTGGTAATGGCATATGCGAGAGCAACTTCAACCACCACCTTGTATCGTCCATCCCCGCTGTGCCAGCGTTCGACGGCATCTTCAGACTTGGAGTCGTGATGCGCCGTGCTTGTACTTAATTCGGCTGTCTCTTCCTCCTCATCCTGACCAAACCCAAACCAGCCTTTGCGTTTGAAATATCTTTCAAACCGACCAACACCATCCTCGACATAGCTCCCAAAGTGGCCCGTCACATAATTCACAGGCACGTAATCAGTGTAATGAAACAGCCCAAACAGCCCCAATACTGGCACAATAGCCGTAATCTCGTGCAATACGAGAAAGGAGACTATGTGCGAGATTGGTGCGTTGCGCAAGCCGTTGGTGTACCTTTGTAAGCGTTGCGGGAGCTTGGACGTGATGCGGTCGATGCGGGAGACTTGAGAAGCTTGGGAGGACTCGGTGCGGACGCATGAGCGATTGACGCGGGGAGGGGTGCGAGGGCGTAGGCTGGGGCGCCAATTGAAGGCGAGGAGATTGCGACGCATGTTTAGAGCGAGGACCAAGTGGCTTTACTGTAGTCGAGCATTGGAGCTCTCAAGCTACGAAGCTTGGGGAATGGAGAGGTATTAATCAATATTCTTGTAGTGGAGCTTCTGACTTGGTGACGGATAGACGCAACCCCTGTTCAACGTAAAGGTTCAGGGTAGCCAACTTACAACTCGACGACATTTCCCTAGGTACCTTATGTCTACGGATTTCCTAAGCTTGGTTTTTATAAGATGTTCATATTCTAGAAAGAAAGAAAATCATAAGGGTGTTGTATTTTTCTCCCAAAGTCAAGTTTCCCTTTTGATGAGGGGGCTAACACCAGATCAGAAAATTGACATCACAGCAGAAATCCGAGCAACAGCTCTCGATGAATCTGGGCCATTTATAGCCGTACCTTAAATTTCATTCTCTTTTCATGAGGTGCCGAATGAATGTCATGTTCAAGCTAAAATGGCAGTAAACCCGCAAGATTCTACGACTGTAAGTCTGTCTCCCTTGCTGATCGATTATATGTTGACTAGGGTAGGTATCGATCTGAGAATACATAAACACGCAACTCCCGTAAAGTTCCCAAACTACAGTGCTCACTCATAAAACGTAATCCCATATCAACTCTAGCGGACGGGTAGATGGGACACAGCCAGACGATATCAACGCCCAGTTACTTGAAGTAGTCCAACTTCTCGATCAACTGATTCCTTCTCCATTTGAGTCTTTGAAGGATGAGGGGTAGATCTGATAGACTGAGGTTTCCTTCCACTAAGCCTCTGTGACGGGGGGTTATAAGAGGTGCAGCTTGAGTATAGTGAGGAGACAAGGGTTTCGCCTAAATATGCCTAAGACCTAGCTTCGAGGCAAATATTCCCTGGCTTATTTACCTAGAGTGATTGTAATACCTATAAGGAGTAGAGGCCAGTATAACCTTAAAGGGACTTGGACTGGATTTGATATTGCGTGTAGGATATCCCTCCATGGATATTGCACTATGTTTCAGTATCCCCTTTCTGGTGGGCATTTGCTACCTGTGCCAAAACTCCCGAGCTATGAATTTCACTCCTGATATCAACCGCCAAAGCCGCAAGAAGCTGAGCGCTGATTCGACTTAAACTGATGCCGTCTAGAGGTCTCCGGCGTAATCCAAAACGATCCCACGCCAAGGCTGCCTCTCAGGCTCCACACAAAGCGTGGCACTGGAGGGAAGCCATCACGCTCCTTCCAGCGCCTGCTTTAATGGCACAGCTTTCTTTCCCTCCTGACCTCAACTTGACTGCCTCATATCATTTCACTCTCAACGACGTCACCTCAACAAGATTGAAACGACTGGCAATGACTCATTTCGTGTTTGGGCCGGCCTTCCCCTCAATTGCGTCAAGTTGTTCTGGACTTGTTTGCCTTCCTGCCTCGTTCACTCAATCATATCGTATGAACTTGGGAGAGGTCTTGCCCATAATTTGGAAAGATGACCTCAATCACCCCAACGAAGCACTCGAGCTGAAATGTTGGAGGCAAATTTGGTAAGTCCATACCTGGCCTTTCTGTACGTTGCCGACTTCCCTTTTCGCGGAACCCTGCTGGACTTTTCTTCTCGTCGTCCCCAGAACTCGTTCCTCATCTCTCCTCTTCCATCCCCATCCAACTCTTCCATTGACTGATTTCTCTTCTCATCTCCCAATCGAGTCTCTGAACCCAACCATCAGCACATCTTCTCACGCTTTGAACACTCAAGCTCATCATCAAGATGCTCATTGCCAAATTCGCGGCTATCGCTGCTCTGTTGACGGCTGCCCAGGCTCAGCTTCGTTTCCCCAATGAAGACCTGATCCTCGCCGACTGTGGCATTGGTGACAACCGTGACCACCCCAAGTGGTCGACATCCCGCCAGATGAACTGGTACAAAGACATCCAGTGGCCCGAAGATGCGTACAAGTACCCCGCTGCACCCGATATGGCTGTCGAGATCCTCTACAAAGCTGGCAGATACCCCTGGACCCCTGAAGGAGCCACTGCCAGAATGCCCAACGGCGTTGTCTGGACCGCCTACATCGAAGACAGCACCCCTGATGGCTTCAAGGCTGGGTCCGCTGTAACCACCAAGGAGGGTGGCCAAGAGCTCAACTGCTGGGCCTATCGTGGCCGTCCCGTTAGCGCAGCCCTCAACAAGACCGCCAACCCTGATGCCGTTTGCTGGACTGCTTTTGTCTGCAACCGCGATAATAAGGCTCCCCCTCGCCCTGGAGACATGGGCTCTCACACTTCCTCTCTGACAACATCTCCTGCTGCTCCTACAACCACTTTCTCCTCCCAGCCACCCGCTACTCCTGCCCCTTCACCTACTGGCGGCGAGCCAGTTCCAACCGCTGACCCAAATGTTGGAAAGTTGTTCGTCTCCACCTCGCTCAGCCCTCGTTTCCTCAACTGGCCCAACACCTGGCAAGCGTTCATTGAGAAGTTTTCCTGGGACCGACAGACCGGGAAATGTGTCGCTGAGCCCATCAAAGGAGATGGGTACACCATCAACGTTGACTGTGCTGGCATTCAGATCGACTCTGACTCCCATCTGACCCTCATCATGATCAAGGCCCTGCATGATATTGGCTTGAACAGCACTTTCTTTAACCAGAACCCCACTGTGCCAGGGAAGCGCAACTCTACTGCGGACCACTGGGTTGTCATGCCCGAGGAGTTCAACCTCATAGCCGTGGATGTTTCTCACCAGAACATCATTGGTTACCTCGGCTACAACACGACCTACGACAACTTCCTCAGTGGTCCATGCTCAACTTGCGAGACGACGCGATTCAACAAACAATTCTTTGACCCCATTCTCTCTGCTATGAAGGGGACCTATCCTCTCTATAACAGTTACGAAATCGAGGCTCAGTGCACTCCATGGATGGCCTGCGAATGAGGGGGCGGAGTTCGAGGCGTGCGTGCGAGCGATTACCAGGCCCATTGTACCTGTATCATGTTAGATCATTCATGACGGGCGAGATGGAGACGAGAGATTTGGCGGTTCATGTTATCTTACTTCCTTCGCTTCTCGACATGTATTTGGCTTGCTTTACTTTACTTTATGACACCTCATAATTCAATCGGTCTCTTCTGGAACAGAATAACCTTCGTTTCTGTGCTCTTGTTCTCATTTCTGTGTTCTGGGCAGAAATTAGGCGGACTTCTTCAAACCAAAGAGATGTCCCTCCAGGCAAATTCTCCGGCCACATGCTCCCCAAACATTGCGCCGTGGACATAAACGTCTCCGACTACCTGAAAGCAGTCCTCAACATGCTTGACCCTCCTCAGAACCAATGGAGTGGGGCATCCAGCGACTATCATGACTCTATCGCCAATTTCGGCATTGGAGGGAACCAGGCACAGATACCCCCTAACAGTCTTCGCAATGCGCCTATTAGGAACAAGTGTCAAGCGTAACAAGGCCTCAAAGGGTGCAGCGGCCTTGGCCCACGCGGAAAACCTGGCCTGGCGCTCCGAGTGGGAGATTTCTGGTATGTCAGGGTTCTTGCGCAAACCGAGCTTGCAAAGCAGAGGAAACATGTCACCCGTCTTGGGGAGACAATTTGTGGAATCTCGACTATTGGCAAGAGTCCACAGAGGCTCGAGGCTATCAAACTGGTCAAAGATAAAGGGGTTGGAGGGCCAGTTTGCGCACAGGGCGGCAATGGTGATCATAATCATCCACGCGGCGAAGGAATCAGCGAGATGTGGTGGTGCAGGGCGCTGAGCCAGGTCGTTGTCCATGATGAGAGTGCGCCAAAAGGCTTCGACAATGGGTTGCTTTGTGGGTGCGTAAACTGTGCCGCAGTGAAGAAGAATTTTCATGATGTTGTTGAAGTTACCATTGAGCACTTCTGGCCATAACTCACCGAGCTCCTCGATGGTACCGAGATGGGGGCTGATGGCTTTGACGCGAAGCTTGCCAAGGGGCTGATCGATGATGAAGAATGGATCTTGGCCGGCTGATGCGTCGAAAGGGCGCAGGTTCGTGTAATTGGGCCCGAGGATGGGCGCGTGGACAGTCTCAAAGGAAGGGATCCATGTGGCCAAGCTTGAGTCGACGCCTCGACTCGCGAGGCCGGCGAGAGAGAGAAGATGCAGAGACTGGGTTTCTCGGAAGAGATCAACACCAAGGTTTCTGAGGACTTCATCATCGGTGGAGTGGTAGTCAACTTCAAAATCGAGACGGGGCCGTCCTTGCCTGCGGGTCATATGGTTCACAACACCAAGGAGGGCATACACACGGTCTCTTCGAAACGTTGCTCTGAAACTATTGCTTCCCAGCAGAAGTTGTAGGAGTATCCTCCGGGGATGTTCTGTGTCAATACCGACGGCGTAATCTGTACTGTGCAAAACTTCTTGATACCGGCTGTCGTCGCCTTGACTCCATTGGCGGACGATCTGAAGACCGATGGCGTGGACCAGACCCTGCACTAGGGGGATAGCCCACATGCCACTCCCGATGGCAAAAAGTCCAAGAAGGGCGCCAGACATGCCGACCACTGAGGCAGCATCTCCAATGACATCCCAAGGAGTTTCGTGTTGACCGATTAGAACGGTTGGGTTGCGGGATAGGGCGACCTCCTGGAGCATCCAGACTCGGCCGAACCAGGCTCTTTCGTAAATGTCACTGAGATCTGTCCAGTCATCAACCGAGAGGGGAGGAAGGCCATTTTTCGCTAACATCTCCGCGTTGTTCGCGATAAAGACGTCTCCATAGGATCGATTCCTCGCCCACTGAAGGATCCGGGCCTCTGCCCCTGTTGCCAACTGCCGGGCGACCTCGACGGCTCGAGCCGTTTTTCTTGAAGGGAGACCAAGCCAGATAACCGTCTCGAAAGCTCCATTGTAGATGTAATCCATGATGGCAACCTGAGCAGATCGCTCAGCGGGACTGGCCTGGTTGATGCAGATGTTGTCGACCCATAGGTAATGCCCAGGCCTCGACGCGCAGAGCTGAGATAACGCGGCGTAGAGGTTGGGAAACACGGGGAATGGCTTGCCATCGAGAAAAATGTCGAGTCGGTCTTGGAATGTGTAGAAGGGCGTGTCACCTTTGGGCGGGCCCCAGGTGTAGGAAATGGCGAGGTATGGGGGACATTGGTCCAGTGAGAATGTGTGGAGGGTGAGATTTGGCGGTGAGGAGCTGGAGTTTGTGTCTGGAAGACGGAGAAGGCGGATGTGTTGGTCGGCGATGGTGTCGCTGTAGCGGAAGCTGAAGAGGACGTGGGAGATTTTGAAGAGGCTTCCTAAGAGGGCCCTTTGCATCGAGAGTGAGATTCTTGAAAGGATATGTCGGATTCGGTGAGCGCTGGTGATGAAGGTAATGAGCATCGCTGCAACGGCCAAATGAGCCGGCCCAACTAGCAATTTGTGACGGAACCCGAATCCTGGCCTCATACTGGAAGCGAGCAATGACAAGATCTCATTCTTGGGCGTGATAGGAGTTGATGTAGTTGACAAGAATTGGCAAGGTGAGATGAATGGTGATGTCTATGGTTAGCCGCACTTGGTGATGGGCGGGTCTTGGCGATCTGCGCTTGCACCTTTGCGACTCAATGCCAGGTTTGAAAATCACCAAGACAAAAAGACATAAGGTCCGGATCTTCAACGAGTTTATTGCATCTTCAAGTAGCAATATGGGTCGGAGAAGAGTCTAAACCTCGTGTCAGTAAACTGCAGCGCCTTGTATGCGTCTAAGCTCTATGTCTATTCGTCAGATGCATCCGAATAGTAGTCAAACTGCTTCGGAACTTGTACATCTCTCCCTGTTGATGCGTCTGGATCAATACTCTCTTCCTTAGGAGCTGGTACATCTTGTATCGCCGTCTCGGCCGGTTGCGAGAACAAATGCCCCCTCAGCAACTTGGTCATCTCCCTCGCCCACTCCCATGGCCGCTCCTTGCCTCCAGGCAAGCTGTTGAAATACTCCCATCCCATGACGCCTCCAAAGGACCCATATCGACCTCTCAGTGTCATTAGCACCATGCTGAGCGGATTTATTGGCACATAGCCGCTGCCGTTTTCAGGATTGGTGACCAGTCCGATGACAATTTTCTCCGGGGGCCAGCCCTTGCGGATCATGAGGTCGTACATGAGTGGGTTGCTGCAGTCTCCCCAGCCGCAGTAGAACTGCGTGTTGTACCAGGCAATGTCGCGGCCGCGCATCACCTCGAGGGCCTCGTAGTCGAAACCGCTGAGGTTCTTGGTGAAGTCGAGAAGAGACATGGCGACAGGTGCCAAGGTGATGATGAAACTGGGGCCAAAGTCGCTGCGTAGACGGTCTATCAACCTAATAATTCCTCCTAGAGTCATTTCCTCCTCCACATCTAGATCCAGTCCATCCAAGCCACGTTCTCGAACCATGTCCCTCAGAGGACCGTAGAACCTGTCGAACTGCTCCTGGTCGGCGTCAAGGCGCTGATAACTACCTTTAGCGGCGCCGCCCAGCATGCCCATGACTTTGACGCCCGAGGCCTGGAGAACACGGAGTTCCGCCCACATGGTCTGGAAGTGTGGATCGGAGGGATAGTGATTGTTGAGGGTCAGTTCCTTGGGTTCATCATTTATGTGGATGGCAGCGACAATGACGTGGGTGACGGCGATTCCGGGCTGTGTGATGAGCGATAGCGGGGATATGAGTTTTCCGGAGGAGTCATGATGAGTCTGGTAATAGGTGATGAGGCGAGGTAGAGGGTTGGAAGAGGGGGGGAGGGGAGGCATGGCGAGTTGATTGTGTTTCAAGGTCGTTGAGTGTCATCCACGATGATGTTCGTGGAAGCTGCTGAGCCTCATGGTTGTTGTGTTGTACAGGTGGAGTAAGTGCTGTAGCTTTAGACTTTGATGGGTATGCATCCACTGAAGGTTGGCGGGTAAGTTACAGCACCTCAGCCTTACCACTAGACACGGCGGGCTGGGATGCAACGTGATGGAACGTTGTGAACGCTCGCTTATATAAACGCCTTTCTTTATTTCTTCTTGTTATTATTATTAAGCATATGGACCATTCAATAAAGATGGGTATCTTCCTGTGCTGACCGTCTCAAAAGTTGACATTATTCTGCTCCTTTTCCAGATCCTTCACCCTGACCTTCTTGCCCACGCACCGTCCAGGATGCCAAATGGCAAACAGCAATACAGCCAGCGCCACGGGAGCAAACTCAAGGCAAGCAAAGTAAATCTCGTTTGACGATAAATGGCCCCCCAGTCCCTGTGCCGTCTCCGCTAGACGGAAGCATGTTCGCAGGTAGATGAGGAGGGTGGCCGCTGCGAACGCGGCGCAGAACAGGATGAGGGTTTTGCCGCGGCTCCGAATCTCTCGTCGGCCGCGGAAGAGGAAGCTTGCGGTAAGGATGACGAAGACGCCGAGAGAAAAGACCTGGTAGGCCAGGCCCCCGAGGAGGATGTTGTTGGCGTCTGTGGGATCATCGCGGTTCGATTGTCGCACGCCGATGAGAGCAGCGCCTGTGACCTGGACCACTGTGGCGATGACGTCGGACGTGATAAAGAACCAGAGAATGGCCTTGGGTGGGAGGAACGAGTAGCGGCGGCCAAGACGCGGTATCAGCGCTGACAGGATGGTGTACACGCCCGCTGCAAGAAACACAGGCGCCGTGACGATGAAGAAGTAGTTGAGGATGAAGTACAGCAGATGATACGGGTCATCCTTGGCCGAGAGCGAACGGGCGATGTAGCCGACGATTTCGAACAAGAGGCCGATGGGGAAGGTGATGAAGTACCAGCTGCGAAAGCGAATCGTCTGGAAGAGGTGGACTACGAGGAAGAGGGCGAACCATGCTGCTGCGAATACGGCGAGGGAAAACGCTGGCGTGTAGCCGTAGATGATGACGGGCGTGTCCCAGTCGCTGTTGGGATTGGGCCAGTCTGGGTCAACGTAGCCCTTGATGGGCGGGCCTATAGTAAGTCTGTCAGTATGAAGAGGTTCTGTACCGAGTCTTGGAGACATACGCCCTGAGCTGCTTTGCCCACTTTCACTCATGATGGGACAAGCGACGTGTTGAATCCAAGAAGCGCGAAGGGAGGTTGACGACGAAACAGCCTTGCAGGCGTTGTTATCTTAAAGTCTGGACCCTGCAACTCCAACAGAAGCAAGGGCATAGTCTAAATAATGGAGCGCCATGGCCCGTCCGGCGGTTCATTCATTAGTGGCAAGCCCACTTAGACGCCGCCAATTCAGAGTCATGAATCATCACTTTGTCTCTGACACCCGACAGAATGGACGCAAGAACATGACGGCCGTGGATGTGATTGACCAATCTGGGTAAAGGAAACCCCCCAATGAGGTCTATGATGTACAGTAGTTGGTGCAAAAAGGACATTGGCCATTGGCTGCCAATTTGCGTTGCTATGATCATGGACATTGAATGTTGTCATAGAGCCACGCCAAGGAGGCACATGTCTAGGCGAGGTTGTTCACTTGGCAACACTGTGGGTGGCTAAAAGAGTCTTAAGCCGCTATGTAGAATAGATCGTTAATGCGACTATCCGGGATTGGAAATTCGTAATAGTAGTGTCTTGGTCTTAAACCTTCTCATCAGTTCCGTGGGCGTTGTCGTTGGTTCAGTCCGCCCAAGACCACCCCATGCTTAATCAGACTGAAAGCTCGACGTATTGTTGACTCGGGTTTGCGAATGTTCCGGAGAAAGAACTAAAGCAAACTATCTCTCCGAGATCATACCGACGTGCTCAGCAAAAGCGACTATCAGGATCCGCACAACCTGGACCTAATCCCATGGGCACTTGACCACGTCTTCGCTCATCACCCGTTCAAATATACTCTCTCGAACCTTCTGTAACCTCGCCCTCGCCTGCTCCATCTCCGTCTCCCTCCACCCAAGCTCTTGTTGTGAAGCGACCTTTCTCGACCTGGCATGCCCCAGAGCATCGTTGAGAGCCGAGGCACAACGCGCTACCTCCTCACAGCCACCTTTGATATCAACCCTTCCCCAAACATCGCTTAGAGTGGAGATGATTTCTAGGTTCCGCGGGTTGGCGTCGGCGTGAAGCATGGCAACGTCCGGGCCAAGCCGCACCAACTGATCAACCGTCCTCTTGCATTGTTGGATGAGATCTCTGGCCTGGTTAAGAGCTCGGAGCTGCAGCATGTCTCCAGCCGTGAGAGCCTTTTTCATGTGTCGATGTGCAGCCACCATCGCCTGTTTAGCCTGCTCCAGCAGCTCTACTGCTTTGCGCTGAGCCTCGAGGTTTGTGTTTGTCGTCGAGTAAGCTGCTAGCGCATCGTTGCTTTCCTGTTCGCTCCGATCTTCCTCGGGAAAATCTGGCGTTGGGCCTGAGAAGATGCCGTCGTATAAGCCGTCTAGTTGCCACTGTAGAGCGCGATGTCTCTGTAGGATCTGCCCAAGCTCTTTTCTTGTCTTGTCTTCCTCTGCAAGTTGGGCTCTTAGAGCCGAGTCGTGTTCCTTGGCTTGTTGCGCTTGCTGCAGGGTCCCGAGGTAATTGCGTTCCCCCTTGGCCGCCATGTCTGCGAACTGGTCTTCTTTGCCGCTGGCCTTGAGGATGAATTTTCTGACCTGACTATCGCGGTATCCTTTGTGCGTCTCAAGATCGGCCAAGCGTTTCCGATCCAAGTCTTGGAGCTTCTGGTCAGAATGAGTCACCTGAGACTCAAGGTCCGAAACAACCTTCTGTTGCTGGCGGAGAGCAGCGTGGACATAGTTGGTCTTAGCGAGCAGACCTAATAGCTCTGCGCTTTGGTGAGAGGCATCTCTGATCTCAGCTCTAATATTGGACATTTGGCGGACTTGCGCTCCAAAACTGGGCGAAGTTGGATAGTATTCTGGCAATGAGCTAATTTGAGGATTTGGCGAGACTCGGAGGTGTTGATCGAATGACATTGTATCAACCCATTCAGCATTTATGGCACGAGACGCATGGAACCACGAGGGCCGCGCAAATCAGCCTGAAAGCTTTTGCCAAGTGCAGCACCCATCAATCAGTTTAAGGTATCCCGACTAAACTTCGTGAAAGTGCAGCAGAGCTGGATCGGCGTCGGATTGGTGTAAAAGAATTGTCTGGCCTGATACACGCTCAGCGTTTCGGCAGATGAAGATGGCGCTGGTGGAAAAACTCGTCAGAAAATTGTATAATTCTGTAAACTCAGCCCAGGGAGTGGTGGGTTGGATTTAGCCGTGACGATTTGGTTGTTGAAGTGAAGTCAACACAGAGCGCGTACAACAACGGCTGGTTAATAAGTCGAACATTGTAAAAACTCTTCAAAGCAACGAGCTGCAAAATCTTCAAAAACTTGCCACTACCTTGAGTCAAGTTCCTTGTTGGTAACTTGTTGAATCACACTGCAGCACGCAAAAAAATATATGATTCTTGACCTATCAAGTAAAAAGATGCAGGCTCATGGAGAAGAAAACCACTTTTACAACAATTATGATCCCTGCGACCTGGTACTTCGGAGCTCCGGGTTTTGCCGGCCCTTTGCCGGATTTTGAGATCGGAGCTTCCTTGTCGCCGGGAGCTCCATTTTGAACATCACTTATCGCCGTTCATCCGCAAATGGCTTCACGAAGGGCTGGTCTGCCCCGTGCAGGGAGCCTCGGGGCTCTGATACGGCCATCGAAGCCCCAAAGCGGCTCGATATGCCCATTCTGCTCCGTCAGCTCAGCAGGTCGGTCGCGGCCACGAACTCGTCGCGATGCCCTTGCGAGACGCTTCAATTCCACCTCTGCAGATACAACGAATCCTCGCGTCGAGCTCGAGCAGCACCTTCTCGACATTCAAAAACTTGGCCCGTCCCTCGTGAACCTCTCAAGATTGCAATTGGCTCTCCAGGGCCTGCGACAAATACCTGGTCAGGAAGCAGTGAGAGTCGCGATTCTCGGCTTGGCAGCTGGCTCCAATTCAGGCCAGACAGCAAAGGACATCTTGAAGGTATTGGTAGCGGATCCGCTTAATGGGGAGCAGGAATGGGAGCGTCAATTAAAGGATCACGACCCGAAGAATCCGCTCATTGTCCGTATTGGGCCTTCCGCGGACGAGCAAGGAACTCTTACCTTCACCAAGACGAGCACACTCAACGAGATCAATATCTCTTCTGCTGAATGGAACAACTTCAATCTTGAGCTTCTCTTCATGGAGACAATCCTTCCAGAATTTGCCGGAGATCACTACATTCAGGCCGTGGAGGTGAATGAGGCAGTGCTCGTTCCCGAGGCCAAGGTCAACTTGAATTCGGCCGAGGGTCGAGCAACACCAGTGACTGCCCCAGTGCACAAGGCGCTTCTGGTCGGTGGCGGTATAAAGGGGGCTATAAACGTCGCGGCGGTGCCATTCCTGGAAGGGGAGGAGGCTGTACTGAAAGTCGTGGACCTGAAAGGCGTCGACCGTACCCAGTTCGAGGCCCCCTTTGAGACGGTTGACATCTCTACCGCAGAAAAGGGCGTGGCGCTCTTCCGTGAGAACCCCCGGAACGCCATGGAGTATGAACGCCTTTGGTCGAACAGCAATCTCCCTACACTGGTCACTTGGCTCAAGTCAGGCATCAGCTCTTCAGACAACACAACAAAACCAGCAGTCCGACGGCTCATTGCCTCGCTTCTGGAGAATGTTTTGGCAAGGTGCAAGCAGGAAAACCATCGCCAGCTTACCCAGATGCACATGTCAGCCCACGCCAGGCGAAAGCAAGCCTTCTCTCCCAACCTGAACGAAGCCCTTGCGGTATGGGCGCGAAAGGCGCATGGGGAACTTCAGGATGAGCTTGATCTCGCCTTTACAGGCCGACGATGGCGGAAGCTGGGTTGGTGGCAGCTGTTCTGGAGAGTTGACGATGTGGCAATGCTCACAAATGAGATGCTGAGCCAGCGGTTCCTGCCAACGGCAGAACAAGAGCTTGTGTATCTGGCTGGTCAGATCGCAGAGGCCGGAAAGGCCGCTCAGCAGTATCCACAGCCGTTCTCCCTGAAGGACGAGCATAGCGCAGAGCCTGAGCTGAAGCGACTTGGCTCAGGAGAGCTCGAGCCCATGGTCCCGGTGACTCGTGCTCCTGCGCTTCCTAAATGGCCCGGCCATATCACCTTCACTCGCCGGTATCTCCAGAACGAGACCATCCCCGCCCTCCAGGCTTTGGCTCAGAGACTGGTCATGCAATCTCTTGGAACTTCGGGGGTTACTACTTCCCTCGCTACCCTCCTCTACATCTCGTCCTTCTCCTCGACCATCTACGAAGCCGGCGCCGTCGCAGCACTGGGTATCATGTGGAGTTTCAGTCGGCTACAGAAGAAGTGGGACGCAGCTCGAACCTTCTGGGAGGGCGAGGTCCGCGAAGAAGGCCGCAAGGCTGTTCGAGGAGCTGAAGAGAGCGTGGCGGATGTGCTCAATGTCGAGAAGAAACTGGGACCGTTGACGTTGCAAGCAGGAGACAAGCAGGAGGAGTTAGTGTCGCTGATAATGCAGGCACGGAAGGCCCTCGAACGAATGAAGTAGAGGACCGTGTACATTAAAACGAAGTGTTATGGGTGTGAACCGATAGATGGTGGCGAGATACCAGGCGTAACGGACGCCTTCTTTTTTGTAGTCTACTCAATCTCGACAACCACTCTCTGCCTTGAGATAACCTCAAGAACATGATGTCTCTCGCTGGTTCTCACAAATCTCACATTGCGTGCCCTCCAACCTCTAGACTGGTATCGCACCTGAGCCTGTTTATCCACTTCCGCAACCATGGTCATTTTGCAAAAAGAACCCAATTAACCTGAACGCCAAACACATCCCACCCACCCCTAAACGTCCTCAAGCATTCGTCTCTACCGTCCTCCTCGGCCGCCGGCGCGCGCACGGCTGACGGTCGCACGACCTCGAGCAAGACCGACACCGCGGCCACGGACATTTCGGCTGCGGAACATGGGCGCGTTGCGAAGCATGTCGGGGACGATGAAGAAGCGCACGTGGGAGCCGCGGATGTAGACCTGGTCGAGGTGGGAGACGCGGCCGTCGCGGGCGGTGACGGTGATATCCTTGAGCTGGACGTTCATGTTGTCCTCGGCTGCGCATATGTTAGCGAGCGCACTCTGCAAGTATTCAGACAACGAGATCCATGGAAGGGGAGCGTACCATCGAGGAGCTTGCCGCGGTAGGTCTGGCCGGAGGTGATTTCGAGGGTGACGATGTGGCCCTGTAGCTGTGGATTAGCTTCATTGTGCAAGGGGAAACACGCGAAAGGAGGGGGCCGGACCTGCGCCTCGTTCAGTAGCTTGATTGGGATGCCGATTGTGGAAGTCATGGTTGCGGCGGGAGGTTATTTCGTGCTGTCGCGTGTAGAGAAGGCCGAGGCTGAGCTGGAGCTTGGAATACCGTGAAAATTGGCGAGGCTTGGTGGTGAGGGACAGGCGGTATGTGGGGAAATATTAATCCGAGCCGACCGCCTGTGAGTGTGATACGACTGAGGTTTGACACTGTGCAATAGCAGCCAAGTCATGCCAGATGCACAGTGTTCCATGTTTATGGCTTCCAGTCTTGAAAAGCTCATTGAGGAACAAAGTCTTATTATGCATTTGAGATTGCCCTAAAACATTGCTATAGATTTGATCAAATTCTGCAACATGGAAACGCCTGATGAATGCCGACATCGGCGGCCTATCGCATACTCTACATACCTCCTCATGCCATTGATGACTGAAACAAAGTCTACGTAGAACGCCCAACACAAGCTACAAAGCATCTAACCACTTGTTTACTTTCGCATTGGTGCTGACCTGCTTCCTCTTATCCACGTCCAACTTCTTCTTGTCCTTCTTCTTCGGCATGACGGAGTGCCGTTTCGATGCTCGGGGACTTGATATCACCAAAGTCTTTCCTGGCGTCTCGGCTCCAGCCTGTAATGCGCCGCTCATCATCATTTCCCCTTCAGTGCACCCTCCCAAAACATCGTCATTGCTGTTATCCTGGCCCCCAAAAGTTGGTGGTAACTGTGAGACAGCAGCGAGGTCGACTGTCGTCGGCGTTGTTGTGGCAGAGCACGTTGATATCTCTGTTGTTTGGGCTGAAGAATGATCGCTCTTCAAATTATCGTTTATGCCCATAAACTCATAGTGGATATAGCCGCCTCGGCCGTCAGGAACAATGGCGTTTCTCCCGGTGGGTAATATTGTTGGGACCTCTTCGTATGAGATGTAACGTGCTCGATAGTAGTACAACCTCGAATTATGGAGAACCCACTCCGACCATTGAGTTGGGGAGACGCTTTGAACCCCCTCAAGCTGTGATACGGTTGGAGATTTCGGTGCTGTGGCTGTGACTGTTTGCTGCGTCTCATACGCAGTTGGCCCAGCATTGTTCGTCTCAGCCATTATTCTATAGTCCAGCGGGTCGCGAAGGCCAACTGCCGTGGTCGTCGGAATAAGGGCGACGAGCAATTCGCAGGAGGCGGAATTGTGCACGCGACGAGGATGCGCCGCTCAAATATAAGCCCAGGAGAATCCCTCCAAGTAAAGGGAGCCTGCATCAAACTGCACCTAACTCGAGGTTTGCAGATATCGTCCATTGCCGCCCGACCGCCTCACTGTTAACCCTCGGTGCCGACGAGGATGCCCGCATGCAGCAGAGGCACACAAGGCAACCTCTCGTATGCCCAGGAATTCGTTGATTGCCGAATCATGGTCAATGTTCTTGTGATTGGACATTGTCGGTACCAAGGTAAGCAGGTAATCCATGGAGACAAGTTGTGAAAGCTATGAGCGTTGAACAGGTGTCCTTGCATCTGCCAATTGGAGGTTTGTGCTTTTAGTTGAAGCTGCGAGAGACCTGATTTGGCAGTGGGCGGGCCTCGCCTCAGCCATATCCGCCTTGTCAGTTGCCTTGTCTCGTGATGCGGGCTTTTGAGCTATGAAGAGATGACAAGTGTAACGAGAGCATGTTCGTAAAGGTCCTGCTGACAGGAAAATGAGAATTATGATGGATAAGAAGAGGATTACACTGTTGGCGTCCAAGTGAAATACAAAATGACTGGTCGGCATAAAGGAACACTGCAAAATCACTTGAACTTGAGAGGCCAGCCGACCTCGCGGACTTGACTTGGCGACGCTGAAATCACAACCGCTCGTCAGCAGGTTGTCGTTCATTTTGTCTCTGCATTCTCCTCCGTCGCTCCCGCTGCCTGGGTATCATTTTCTTGCTTCCGCTTCTTCTTAGCCGCGATCTTGTCTCTTGTCTGCTGCTTCCGGACCTGCTTGTTGAGGCTCCCAATCACTCCGCCCTCCTTTCCGCAGGGCCATTTCTCCCAAGCCGCCGCCTCATCCTCCTCGGTCCACTCGCGCGGCAGCACAGCAAAGGTGAGGTATGACGTGTGAGTTTTGAAGTCTGTTTCCGGCCGGTGGTGGAGCTTTCCACTCATCCACGGCTTTGCGTCATCTTCTGCGCCCTTTCCGTTGACTTTGGACTTGTCGGAGCTCGATGCTGGAGTGTCGACGTCCATCGCGGATGAGTCGCCTTCGCCCTTGAGTGCCTGAAATTGCGCCTTATGGAATTCCTTGGTCTTCCTGTTGATCTCCTTAAGTCTTTCCACTGCTTCCGTTACATCTGCTGGTGTCTGAACATTGCCCCTTTCGAAGGGTAAATTCGCCCCGACTCGCTCACGGACGGTATTGAATCGTCGATTTGAGATCTCGACCATGTCGATATCCGTCCAGCCCAGAGTCCTCAGCTCCTCTATCGTCCGTGTGACTTGTTCTATGCAAGGCGAGAACGTGCAGATGTGGACGCTCTTCTTGGGATCTAAAGGTGAAATCCATTTCGGTGTCTCAGCCTCACCGTTATCCTTGCTCCCCATCTCGGGTCTCCGTCGTGAAAGATGATGGAGGGCTTCCCAGGGAGCAGGTAGATCGAGGAAGACAGCATTGGCCCGCGGGGATTTGCCGTCCACAAGAAATCCATCATGGTAGACGTCGCGATGTGTCATCTGTACAACTCCTTCCAGTCTGTGATTCTGGATCTCCTCTTGCATCTTATTATACCGTGGCTCGTGGAACTCGAAGCTGAATACCTTTCCTCTTTCATCCCCCTCGTCCTTCGGGTAGCCATTGTATACAGCCCTCGCGGATGCATGAGTGAAGCTACCACTCCCTGCTCCGGCTTCAATGATGCGAGTGCCAGGAACCGCCCGGATCCTTTGGAGGATATAGCTGTAATCGGGGGTGTACACAACCTGAGTTCGGTGAGGCAGGCTGCTCGTCCAGACTTCAGGAGTTGGTCGCAAGATGTGGATGAAGCCGCTTGAAGCGGCGACAGCTTTCTTGGCCGGCTTCGGTGTCGCATCTGTGCCCTCGTCATCTGGGCCAGTTGTTGTCGGTGTGTCTTCGTCTGTGGCTTCTCGGCGGCGCTTGCGACCTCTTGAGCCAGTATCAACGGCCGAGGCGCGAACTTGGGATCCCCAAGGGACATTAAGTAACGTCGAGTGAGGGAACGAGCCGAACCGGGTATTCAGCGTGGTGCCTTCAGCGTAGCCATCAACCGCGCCTGTCGACTCTTCAAGGGTGATGGGTTGAAGATTGTCGCGGGAGAGCAATACAATTGCTAGATTTCCAACAGAAGTCGCATTGCCCGGCTCCAGAAAAGGCGATGGTTGAGCCATTGTCGCGATTGCACGCCTCGCGCGTGGTTGTTGAGACTGCTTTTGTGGTGTCGACGATAGAATTTGCACGGCGACAAAGGAGGGAAGAAAATATTTCGAGAACACCTATGGAAATGCGAGGCTGAAGATTAGCGGTGCCCCACTGAAACTTAGTGAGGGGCAGTTGCGCAATGCACTAAAAACGGGCTATTGACGAGGCTGCCAAATAGTAACGTCGTGCACCCCACAACCGTTTGCCCCCCACAACCGCCAAGGTAAAAATGCCTTACCTTCAATCTAACCACATTATAT
>JAAVUK010000049.1:0-102837 GCA_014899095.1 Fusarium buxicola | reverse complement strand
GAATAAAGTAAATAAGGATCTCTTTTTCTAGATCTAATAGCTTATGTGATTTAGGGATAGTATTAGCTTGGGCTTAAATACTAGTATATTAGTTATAGAGTGTACTATAGCAAACTTAATAGATCTCTATAGCGCGTTAGAGGCTAAGTTTTAGGTTATTTTAATAGGCTTAGAGGGCTAGAAGAATTCTAGCTTTATTATTTAATTAAGGTATATTTATATATAAAGAATTAATTAATTAAATAGTAGTAATATAGGTTAAGGGATTTTTAACTAGTTTACTTATCTAACTAGCTCGCTTATTAAGTACGTTAGTTATTATTCTAATTAAAATAATTTATATAGTATTTTAGTAGTAATTACTTTATAGGGAGAACTTTAAGTACCCCGCTTATACTCTTATAATTACAGGGGTTATATAGGGCGGGGTATAGCTTGGAGCTGTATGACTATTTATAGGATAGTATATTTTCGATCTAGATATTTACCTTTGTATGGCCTCATTTGCCTAATTCGGACTGATTAACACACACTTAAATGCCTTTCTATCGTAGTAGATCAGCGATCAAAGTTGACTTATCTAAGCAGGAAACTCCCCTCTTGTAGTCACAATCGATAGGTGAAGCTCTAGATGTCAGCAACGCCCTGACAAATCTCCGATTAGAAATCAACCATCCCATCATAGGTAGCTTCCTATCTTGGCACCACCCCGGCAAACTACAAAAGGCGAGTAATCTCTCCCCAACAGCTCGTTGTAGAGACCATAACTTATCTACAGAGTACCTCAAGAATGGCTCCCATTCGTACCGCCATCATCGGCCTCTCGGCTTCGGCCAAAACCTCGTGGGCCAGCACCGCTCACCTCCCATACCTCCTCTCCCCTCGCGGCCGCGCCAAGTATGAGATCGTGGCTCTCTGCAACAGCAGTGTTGACGCTGCTCGCAAAGCTATTCAGCATTACCAGCTTTCCCCAGAGACCAAGGCATACGGCGACCCCGAGTCTCTTGCTGATGATAAAGACGTCCAACTAGTAGTCGTGTGCACTCGTGTCGACGTCCATTATTCAACTGCCTTGCCTAGCGTCAAGGCCGGTAAAGCAGTCTACGTGGAATGGCCTTTGGCACAGGATGATGAGCATGCGAGAGAACTTGCAACTCTTGCCAAAGAGAGTGGCAGCCGCACAGTCGTGGGGCTTCAGGGTCGTGTTGCGCCGCCTATCGTCAAGGTTCGAGACCTGCTGCAACAGGGACGTATTGGAAAGATCCTCAGCAGTGAGTTTTACGCGGCTGGTGGTACTAACGACCGTCGTGTTCTGCCGTCGAGTTTGAAGTACTTTACCCAGCGTGCTGTGGGAGGAAATGTCTATACTATCGGCCTGGGGCATGGTAAGTCGCTACGATAGTTTCGTCCCAAGGTGCAAATAATTTGACAGGCTGCTAGTATTTGACCAAGTCCAGTACATTCTGGGCGACATTGGCGACTTCGAAAGCCGCCTGCACCTTCAACGACCGAACGTGGGTGTTCGCGACCCAGCCACGAACCAAGTCACCGAGACCGTCAAGTCCGACGTCCCAGACCTGGTCTTTGCCACTGGCACCCTTAAAGAATCAGAGACAGCTCAGAAAGATGCTAGCGTGCTGCTTCGCTTCCGCCGAGGCCAGCCATTCCCTGGAGAGCCTCCCATGGTTTTTACTATCTATGGCGAAAGGGGAGAGATTAGACTCACAGCACAGGGAGGCACGGCGCTGCATGCTAGTTCTTACTCTGCTCCTGTCACGATCCAAGTCCATGACTTTGAGACCGACAAGGTTGAAGAGGTTCAGTGGCAATGGGCGGAGTGGCAGGAAGAGATTCCCATCATCGCTCGGAGTGTTGGAGCTGTATATGAAAAGATTGCTGAGGGCAACGACCAAGGGCTGGCTTCCTTCGATGACGCTCTTTTCCGTCATGAGCAGTTGAATGGGCTTTTGAAAGAATGGGACTTGGTTGGCTGAGGGGCCTTTGACAAGTTCAAGCCTTATTGGAATAGGGCAATTTTGTTCTGTTAGTGCAAGTGGTTCAGGATATATGAACGGCGAACATCTCGTTATCCCATTTCACAAAAGTAGCAGAGGGCTAGACTAACGTCATACACTGCAGCATGGGATGGTAACATTGTATCATATGTCCTTAATGTACCATTATGCTCCCCTACTCGAGGCTAACTCGTATCTTGTCCAGGCCATCCGCTGTTCAGTCATTAAATATTGCGTTGCCGCCACCCATCGGCAAAGCTCCAGTATTCAACCATATAATATAGCCCCTACTGGTCAAATTCGCCTGCATACAGCAGGTCTCCAGGCTTGCCGTTCACCCTCTCCCAAATCTCGCGAGCCTGCAGGTGAGTATCCCGCTTTGCAGGCTCATCCGCAAGTTCCTCCGCCTGGTCCTCTCGCGCAATTTTCACTGGTACATCATCAGCACAGGCACGAGTCGGGTTCAACAGGGATGCTTACCATGCAGGAACACTGCCGTTCGCTTCCCGCTGAACAGAGCATGTGGCACATTGGTGACATTGTCCGAGTTAGCGTCACCGATAGCGTAAATGCCAGGGATGTTGGTGACCAGGCCAGCCGCTTGGTCTGCTGTCAAGCGGCTGCCGAGCAGCTTGACTCCTGCTTTCTCTCCAACCTTGGACCTCTGCTCGTCTGGGAAGCTAGACAGAAATGCGGCGCGGCCAACGGGCTGTCCCTCGGTGAATTTGACGTTGAACCAGTCGTGCTCAGCAACCGAGGGCAGGCTGGGGTCCTCGTTGCCTGTAGTGCCCGCTCGAAGGCGACCAATGTCGGTGATTGTCCGGTTGTCAATCACAACCTTGTTGATCTTCAGAAATGACTCCCACTTGGAGAGATCCTTATCCGCCAACGCACGCACTTGGCGTGTATCAGTGCCATTGACAAAGGCCACAATGTCCGTGTTGAGAGTAAGCATTTCTCGGACTAGACCAGCGACTTTGTTCAGGGGAGCAAGGAGTCCAAGTGGCTGGTCGGCATGTTCATGGCCGTCACACCACGGGCACCAGAAGATGCCCTTGCCCCAATTCTCTTTGATGCCAGGCGTGTCTGGGAGAATATCTCTGAGGCCAGTGGCAAGGACGATCTTGCGGGCAGTCAAAGTCTTCTTATCCTTGTCAGGGTAATCGACTGACACAGAGAACCAGGTATTGTTCTCGCGGCCCTTGATCTCGGTGACAGTTCCGTTGACCATTGACACGGTGTTGTAGTAAGATAGCTGGTTGCGAGCCGCCCAGCGGTAGTACGCGGGTGTGACACCTACGCCTGTTAGTGTCTGACGGGTACAGGTGACAAGCTTCACTTGCCGTCAAAGCCTAGGACGTCGTGCATGTGGCGCGTAGGGGCGTTTCGATACTCTCCAGAGTCGATGAGGAGAACCTTCCGACGGACACGAGCAAGGCCGCTCAGGGCAGCCAAGCCTGCGGGACCACCTCCGACGACGATAGCATCGTACTGAGCCTGAGGCTCGGGTGCCGACTCCTCCCGTGCAATGACAGCAGCATTGCTCAGAGCAAAGAGAGCTGAAAGGGCGAGAGTGTGGAGCAGCCGCATTCTCAAACTTGGGCCTTGATTAAGAGCGTGGAAGGCAGGGTATCCAGACAAGCAGATCTTGCGGATGAGCTCCTCACTTTATAGGAGATCCATGCCAGCAAAAGGAGATCCATGAGCATTGCTAGCAGGGTCTGTGATAGCTGCCACAGCATTGTGATCGCTACACACAAGCCGGGAGCTACGGTATTTCTCTCAAGCAAGACATTACCCGAGCCAGTTTGATTCGACAATCGCGGTTCCGACGCCGATCATGGTGGAAAGCTTCCGTACCCCGGCAGTTCTGGGATCAGATGGGCTGCGGGCCAGCTGAGACACGGAAGCCTCAGCTCACCACAATCCATGAGTTTTAACCATTCACAGCCATATTCACAGCGGGGATATCCTGTTGACGTGCCACGACAGGCTCACGGCTTGAGCCTTTCCGCTTCCCCGCAGATGATGGCCTTGGAAAGATGCCAGCCCATTCTGCACAACGCCTTTTGCGGTCTGGGTTTTGATCTCCCTTGTCAGCAAGGCGCCATCACGCCAAGGAATCTTCAAGACAGCGAGTGGGGACGGGTAAGCAAGGATGCTCGGGATCTACGCTAGACACGGCGGACTAAGAGGGAGCCGATAGAAGCTAGTTTTGTAGCTGGTGGACGAGAGAAATCGGGGGGCTGGGGAGAAAGGGCTAAGCAGCTTGTTTGAGTATCTGGCGTACTTTGTAGAAAGGATTCAAGCGAGACTCCAAATCTACCATTCGGGTCAAAGTAGAGTTTGACGGGATTCGCATGATTGTTTACCTGACCTAGCAAATTAGGCCACGCGGCGTCCTCCGCTCTCTCATTCTGATCGACAGCCAATCTCATTAGACCCTCGGGACGCGAGATGAACGAATTAGACAATATTTAAGTTCATGGCGCAAAGAAGAGTATCCAGAACCACTGTGACTTCGAAGCGTGAATTCTAGGATATCCCTAGTTTGTCCCAGCATATAGCAGCGGTCTATATTTAAAGCAAACTATCAAGGAGACCAAAATCGCAGCAACTGGCAGCCCTTATTTCTAGGGAGGATGTTAACCAGCTTTACTTTCGCGTGGAAACTTTATAGACTTGAGATGTGCTGTCTGATAGACCAGTCTGGAACGTGGTTCTAGATGGCGCTATGCTGACAGAACGATTGGATCGCTGGAACAGTATACTGACTTGTCAGAAGTTAAATCTGTACTCGTAATTACGATAACGTGAGGCTCGTTAATATGTTTAAATTTGAATTTTTCTTTATTAAGCATGTACATGGAATGCTCGCTGGTTAGTCCGCCGCTGAAGTAGCTCCCGTGTCATTGTCCATCTAGCTATTGGGTACATATTGTTATTGTTGTCTAGGCCGCCATACGCTCAGCACGACCTTGCAGGACCTCGACCAAATCTATGCCAGCCTTGGTAGACTCATCCAGGCTCTCATCCGGCAAGCCAAGCAGTTCATTCTGCGCCTTGGCCGACAGATCATTTGAATCCTCCGGGTAGAATGCCCTCGCGTACAGCAACTTGCTAAAACCAGCCATGTTACCACCTTTAACTTGCGCCAGGCCATCCTCGTACCGCGTCTTGGTGGACTCGTGGGTGACGGCCCAGTCGGCATCAGAGGTGCCCGTGACGCGCTTGACGCTCTCAAATATGTCGTTTTGGCTGACTGCAAAGCTCTTGAGGTACACGCCCTTGTTGAGGAACCCCGAAAGACTAAGACTCTTGTCGTTTTCGTCGTCGGGAAGCTCTTTGAGGCTCAGCACCTTGGCCACGGCTCGCCCAACCTGCGACAAGGTCGACGTCGAGATCTTGGTGTTGCCGTGGTCATAAATTGTGAGGGAACGCTTGTCAAAGTCGAATCCAAAGCGCGCCTCACCACCCGCCAGGCTATAATCGTACCAGAATCCACAACACACGGTGATCCATTGCATGCCAAGCCTCTCAATCTCGTCCCTGTTGGCCTTGGCAATAGGCCCCAGCAACGTATCCTCGCCGAGTTTAATGTTGTCAATGTCGCCGGCGTAACCGTTGGGCATGACGTAGGGAACGCCAGCCTTGGCGGCCGCCTGAACCAGCTTGCTGTGGGTGTCCCGGGGCGCGGTCGGAGCCATGGTGATGATAAGAAACTGCTGGTCCTTGAGGGCGGCTACGATGCTGGCCTGGTCGTTATAGTCGACTGGGGCGACCAGGACGCCCTCGGGGAGTTTGTTGCTGCTGTCTTTGCGGGAGAGGGCCTTGACTGAGTGTTTTCCGGTTTGAAGGAGAGCAGCGGTGATGTGTGATCCGATGGTGCCTCCGGCCTAAGGTGGATATGTCAGTGCTATTGTGACTTGTGTACGTCTTGCGTGGTGTTGACAAGAATATACTTACTCCGACAATGGCGACTCTCTCGATGACATTTTTGAAGCCGACGGGCTGGCTTCTGGCGTATCTGAGCATTTTGCCTTTCCTTTCCAAGGTGTGGAGTTGAATGTCAGAGTGTATTATTGTTGCGATTATGGTCGAACGTGGTGGTCAAGTATTGTCCCTCTCTCCAGTAGAAGATATCTGTCCCTTTATACATTTCAGGCTCAGTCTCGATTTCTCTCCATCTCGGCCTATTCACATCCGATCAGGTTGGAAATCCTGAATAACCATTCTCCATCCTCAAACTTGATTCGCCCGACTTGTGGTAGGAGGCGGATAAGCCCATGCTTTCTCAGCCGTAGCAGCCGTCGCAGCCGCAGCAGCCGCAGCAGCCACGCGCAGGGGTCCAGAGCAAGATCACAAACACAAAGGCTGACATGGTCTGATGGGCGCCCCTGATGCGGCGGTGGCTGACGGCCAAGTCCGCAGCAGCCGCAGCAGCCGCACCGCACTAAGCAGTGATTACGCATGTTCAACAACGGACTGAGGGAGGAGCGAGCTCCGAGCATGTCTCCGGCAACATCCAGAATGCCATGGCATGCTTCAACGATTTGCATGCTAAATGGCCGCCGAGTGGAGTCAAGCAATGTCCAACGACCCCCGTACCACTACAACTAGACGTCAGGACCGAACATGGATAGATATGGCTCGACGAGGAACTGCTCCCAGTCTATCAACCAGCCCATGTCTGGCATAGCAGTGTTGTCCTCGGAGTCCACCTGCACCTGGAATGACTGACAACCCGCTTCGACAGCTTCCAGCTGGGCAAGCTCCTTTCGCTTCTTTGCCGTATGGAGGCCAAGTAGATGCCGCGCCATGGTCAATGCCTCACGCGTCAGTCCTGTGTCGGCAGCCTTGACGAGGTTCTCCAACCCCTTGAAGGCAGCGGCGATTTGAACCGAGGCGGCCGGCGTGTCGATGGCCAACAGGACACATATATACTGGAAGACGCTGCCGATGACGTTCCAGAACAGACGACCCTGGTTAGCTAGCTGCTGAGCCGCATCCACTGCAGCGTTGCCACTATCGATGACGAGCTTGATGATGTCGTCCGATATACCCAACTTGAGCTGGTAAATGCGTCGATAGAAGCAAAACGCGACGTCTGCCTTAGTCACGACTAGAAACAGATGAGTGAATTGGAGCTTTTCCAATGCTTTGAGGCGCTCAAATAGCTCCTGCCGAGGAGTTGGAGGCTGGCATTCGAGGCGGAACGGGGAGTTAGGCGCTGGGATGATCTGGGCCATTTGCACGAACTGGTCGGCAACGGACCCTGGTGTCGGCATGATAGCCTGGCAAGTCACAGCCCGAAATCGTGCAGCCGAGCGATCGTACTCATAGGATAGCAAGTTATGCCCGGCCCACGAGATCCAGAATATTCGCCTCAGCCGGTCTGCATCATGCCCAACGGCAGCGGCGCCGGCGACGGACGCCATCTTCTTGATGTTCTCTTCCTCGTGCAGCCCTACTGCTTCGCACAGGTGCATCATAGTGCACGACGCGATCCAGGCATTGTTGGGGCGGCTCGTGGCTCGTAGGTAAAACACTCGCATGGCCCACGCCACGACGTGGTCGATGCCCAGCATGCGCATGGAAGCCGGATCATCGAGAATGGCTTTGGCATACTGCACCAGGTCAGACTCCCGCGGGTGTCTGTTTGGGGATAGAAACGACCCGAGAGCGGCGACGCCAGCGGCCACGGCGCCAAAGGCCATCATGGTGCTGCCGGAGCTGGTGCTGCCGAAGCCATGGTAATAATCCCGACATCGCTGGGCGTAGATCCTCGGGTCCAGGTAGTCGCCAATAGGTGCCAGTGCCGAGAAGTACACGCTCGAGAAGAAGTCAAGGTCATCCTCCGAGATGAGCGTCCCCAGCAAGACATGCGCGTTAGAAGCCTCCTCGGGGCGGATGCCAAAGTTGTAGGCGAGCGAGTGCATCTTGGAAGGGCTGTCGGAGCCGAGAACCCCGCCCAGGATGTGCGGGAATGCCATGGCCGCCGACGCCCCGGCGTATCTGGACTTGTGCACGTCGAAGATGCCGGCGGGCGTGGCCGTGGCCGTGGCCGTGGACGCGCCGGCCCCGAGGGTGGGGCTCTCCGTCGACGAGCCATCGGCTCCGCGGGGACTTCTCTCTACTTGAGACGGGCTGCCGGGACTCCACGATGTGGCGGCGGCCCGGCTGACACGCTTGGCTGGGGGAGGAGCATATATGCCGCCGCCTGTGGTGCCAGTAGTATCGTCGTCCTCGTCGGCGTAACAGCAGTTGTATTCATACGTGGTACAAGTGCCACAAGGGCACTCGCCGTCGCATTTCCGCTTGCGCTGATGGCAAGGGATGCATGCCTTCCTTACACGCTTGCGCCTGGTGATTGTCATCGACATGTCTGCTAATAAGGATAAAGTGTTAAATTAGACTATTTACACAAGCATTCAGAAGGGCATTACGTAATCGCCGCGAATGTCTCGCTAATAGATCAGCTAATAAATATCAGCTACGCTAGTCTAGCTTGTATGACAAGGGGTAGATTCCAGTCTCTTCAGCTGAGTGGTCTGGATTACCGGTGCCAGATTGTTGCGGCTGTCGTGGTATATATCTACTATCTGACTCGCAACCAATCATCCGAACTGCAGTGTAACGAGCGACACAGGCTTCTTTGAGGGGCTTGCGAGGGAATGTGGCGATGGCAGCGGAGAAGTGGTATCAGACCCGGACCAATACAGATGCCTCCAGCCTGGAACGAATATCGGAGTCGTACAAGCAGAAGAACGAGTTTAGAAAAGAAGCCTTCTTTTCTTGCAAGTGAAATAGCTGACATCAACGCCACGAAACAAAGGTAGAACTGTCCGGGCCGGGACATGGTCAACATACATTGAGAGGGTCCAGATTCGACCTTTGACTTGATGTGCCGAATCGAGCAGTACTCTCGGGGAGGCTTGTACGCCACACAAGCTGGGAATGGCCCCAGGCTGATGAGACTTCATGTGTTTGAAAACTTATACCGGTGATTCCCACTCAGTCCAAGTCTGTATAGCTCGTTTCCGCCACGGATTCCTCTAAGTTCTCAGTATCGTCGATACTCCAAGCTCATGGTTACGGGCCAGCAAGCGATCTCATCTGACCTTTGGAATTCCACTCCAGCTACTCTTTTAATACAACGGCCCTTCTGCTATTACTAACATAAAAGCCCTGGAGTTGCGGGGAAGTGTCGCCTTGGTTGTCGCAAAGGTAGCATAGAGTGCTAATGGCCGAGGCCAAGGGAAACATCATCATTCCCTACGTAGAATAACTCACGCCTGTAAAACATATCTGCTGTCCCCTTATCCAAGGGTAAATAATAGACTACTATCACCTGACGCGTGTAACCGTAGCGCCTCGCCGTCCATCATGCCGTCGCAGTATACTTCTCCTAAATAAGACCACACAGTCTCCCCCGAAACACCACCCGTGTCTCTCAGAGCATGTGGTGTTGATCCCCCATGAAACACCACCATAGAATCACCAGGCAGCATTTGTGGCGGTCCACTGCCAATGTATCCCGTTTCCGTCAAGTAAAGTCTCCGCCCACTATTCTTGATCAAGTTTGTGGTAAATGCATCCATGTCTTGGCTCTTACTGAGCTCTGGGTCAAGACCAAGTCCTTGGAGAGCCTCTTCGGCCGGTTTCAGCTGAATCCGCCCAAAGCGGTGTCGCATCTTGATGTACCATGACGCGTACGCGACTCTTGCAGACGAGATAACGACCATGGCCATGTCCGTTACGAAGTCGCCAAGTCCATGCAGCCAGAGTTTGGCTGCAGAGATCGGTTTTGTTGCGCAAAGGCCAAGTGCGTCAATCTCACTCGCTGGTACCCAGTACCAGGGAACTATGCCCGTTGAGCGGATGATGCGAGTGATATGGAACGAGTGTACCTGGGCATCGGATTCGATGAGTCGCTGACCAAGGTGAGAGATGGTATCGTGAAGGGCTCCAAGCCTCGCGAGTCCTGCGGTCGCACCGTAGATGCCCACACAATGTTTGCAAGTCAAGCCTGAATCGCCAAGTCGAAGGGCCATGGCAGTCTGAGAGGACTGATCTAACGTGGGGGCAAGCTTGTGTTTGCGTATCCTGACAGCTTCCTGCACAAACTTTGAGGCTTCATCAAAGTATAGCTTAGCCCATTTGTAGTCAACCTGGTCCATGATCTGCTTGTCTGGCGCTGGTCGATGTGTTCGTCGACCAATTTGCGCGATCTTGTCAATGAAGACTCCCCGTACTGTAACCTGCTGCGAGGAAGCATCAAAGCCCACGCCTTGTCCATCTTTGTCCCCTCCAGCGGCATAGATGGGTTCTGTTACAGATGAATAGCCGCATGGTACCTTCAGATGCATTGCCCAGTCTGGAACCCAAGTTGGCAGTCCTTTTGTAGCCTTTGGGAATTGCGAGAATAGCAACACGTCGATGTTATCTTTGAGAAACATGGCGGCGACATTGGAATAAACCTTGTCCACCGCGCTATAGTCAACTTTTATTCCTTGCTGTGCGGCGTCATCCTCGGCTGCAAGTCCTAGCAATCCAAAGAGGCGATCTTCCCCAAGACTGGCTTGAATCCTTGGCCCCTTATCGTTCACATTGTACCTGAGAATGATGTCCCACATGTGCTGTCGTCTCCCAGACTGATGGATTGCCTTGCGCTCCTTGACAAGACGCATTAGCCCACCCGATAGGTCAAAGATAGAGGCACGCAGTCGCAGCTCGCTTTGCGAGACGGTGTTGGTTAGATTCCGCATCCAGTGAGTGTTGTAGATGTTGTAAAACAAGAGGCCGGATCGAAAGCAGTCAAAACAAAGCTGTTGATCACCGCACACAAAAACGATTTCGGACGGTAAGCAAGCTTCCTGTATGACCCAGAGTCTGTTGAACCACGAGCGCTTGAGAACATCCTGTAGCCCCTTGATCGAAAATCGGGGGCCGTATCGCGAGAGCATGTCAAGAATGTCGTCCCGATCTTCTCGCTCTATCTCGGTCACCTCACGGGATGGATCCATGATTGCGTCAAAGACATTCAAAAACTGTCCCACACGTGGTCCAATGACGCGGCTAAGGACGCCCTCGCTCGTAATCTCACCGACCTGATCGAAATATCGACGAGAGGCGCGTGTTGAAGGGCCCAGCCAAATGGCAACTTTCTCGCATCTTGAGTAGATGTGTCGCATGAGTCCGACCTGATGACCTTTCTCGGCGTCGTCTAGTTGGTTGATACAGATCTGATCAACAAAGAGATAAGGGCTAATCCCTTTGTTCCTGGCCAAATGAATCAATGCGAGTTCAAGCGGCTCAAAGATCAGGAGCATACGGGGCCCATCTTCAGTCTCGACGATGATGCGGCGATTCGGAGTCGTGATGTGTTTGGGGACGCCCCAGGTGTACGAGAGCGCATCGTATGAGATTCCAGAGTCCAGACTAGCCTCGATAATCTCGATGCGGAGTGCTCGAGAGGAAAAGGGCATATAAGACGGCTGAGAGGGCAAAAGCTTGATGACGCGGAAGGTCTTCTCTGTAGGGTTCAGAGGAGAATATTGGTATCTGGGTGTTGGGCTGTAGAGCGACATTGGAATTTACTGTGTTAGAATGAGGGAGGTGAGGCTTGGTGAGAATCACGAGAACAACGGATGACCTGATTTATTAGTCAGTCTATCGTCCTAGAACAAGGCACTTCGGGTTAGATCGGCTTGGAGGGGGCTGGGGAGCTTAGCTAAAGAGAGCTAATACGGCTGAGAGTAGAAAGGCGCCTGACTTCTATAGGTAGCCAAATGTAGCGGAGATAGTATTTATTAGGAGCGTATAGTAGAATGACTTTGATATATAGCTCTAAAATAAAAGCTGTTATATTCTATAGAGCTGGTGTGGATGCGGTGTTACTAGCTGTGATTGTAAAGGATTAATAAGGAAATTCGGTTCAGCGTTTTCAGGTAAATACATAGTTGGGTTTTTAATAAAAAGTTTAATCAAAGAAAGAACAAGATTTAAATTGTTAACTACTAGATTATGTAAATTTTAAGATCAAGTGCGTTTCTGTAATAGCCTACTATCTAACCTACTTGTAATCCATTATCATTAGTATTGCAGGCTGCATGTCGCAACCTGCTACAGGAGCGGCGACCATGCCAGCCATCATGTGCAACGCCCAGAAGTTTCCGACGTTGTCCAGCCTCCATTTAGAATCCGACACCGCTCACCCTTCGCTAACCTCCGACCGGAGCTGCCATGGAGCTACCATGTCCGCGAATTTCCCTTCATCTCGACATGCCTGATGCTAGCCTTGATGAGTGACCCTGTCCACCGTACTGGTCCACACGATGTGCAGGTACAGCCTCTCACAACAGCATTTGGCGATGACCGGCACGAATATGGCATAGATTTGCTTGACATGTCAGACCTTGACGATATAGGCTACGGCATCATTGCTTTTCCAACCCACTACATGGCCGAGGTCCAGCTGAACTGCTACGGCGACGGGAAACCCTACTTGCTTACATTTCAAGAGCATGTGGCCTCAAAACAGGGTGCAGTTCTCATCTAAGGGTCGTTCAATCTCCTTGTATTAGAGAGTAACTATGGGAGTCTTTGCGTCTTTCTCGTCCCGGACACCACTGAGCCTCCATATCGAGACGAGCTGGCAACAATTATCAAACGCACTTTTGAGGATTAAGATGTCTACCACCACCCGACCTTCAACAGCGGGACGCGGACCCAGGAGCTTGGGCATGATATCTGGAATGTGGAGAGGCCATAAGGTGTATTCTACTCATATAGAGCAGAAGGCTTCCGGCCGACTTCTCCCCCTAAATATTGCATCGAGAAGCCGAAAGGCTCATTCCGAGCCAGACCTTGGCCTTACCAGAAGTTCGGTGGGGGTGCGTCGTTGTCCTCTGCTAGGGAAGAGGCATTCATGGGAAAGCGAAAACGGTCTGTAGACGAGACATAACCTCGTGTTAGTAGTAACGGGGAAGAAGCTAGACTAGTGGAGCAAGCGTGATTCTATTGACCATAGCAGGGATATTCCATGATTTTCGCAGCGCGGCTCTGTCTAACCAAGTTCAGTAGACAACCATACAGCCAATAAAGCTGTCGGCTTATACCAAGAGTGGTCGAGGATTTTATTTCATCTTTCTAGAGGTACACCGTACATGCTGCACTCTCAACGCTTGCTAAATAGAACCCATGGCGGATGACCAATAACTTTTGAGTGCCCCAGGCACTTTTTCCAACACTCTATCCAATAGTCAAATCAAGTCTCGCAGATATCATTCCGTACCTCCATCATTTCTGTTCTCTCGCTCTCTCATAGCTTTCTCGTCAGCAGTGAGGTCCGCCTTAGCCGAGTCCATCTTGACAGTAGCAAAGATGAGCAAAGCTGCAACAGCAAGTCCGGCACCGGTCCAAAATCCAATCTGGTATTGACTTCGAGGGTTAACATTTTCCTTGCCTTGGACGTCCTTCTTGGCGGAAACAGCCATTTCGCCCACACCCAGCCAAAATGCCATTCCAAGATAGAGCAGACTCGTGATGAGGGCTCCAGCAACTGCCTGGAGATGGCTGGGAAGTGACGTCGTGATGAAGATGTTGGTGACGTTGAAGGCGATGTCCACGCCAATAGTGCTGAGGACCATGGCAGGAAAGACAAACGCCCAGTAGAGATAGCTGTTGGATTTTCCACCATCGGGGATCAGGGCGAACAATATGCAACACCCAAGGAAGCCGAGTCCTGAAATAATCAACAAGAGTCTTCCGCTTAGGATGTGCAGGACAAAGCCTCCAACGACTGCCAGGATGAAACCGCCTGCAGCCAAAGGAATGAACCAAGCCGCGGTCAGTAATGGAGAGATTTTCAAGACTTCTTCGATACTGGAGGATTGTCAGCTAAGCAAGTCAAGTATTTCTAGATCGATGCGACGTACTAAAAGCTGGAGTAAAAGAGAAAAAGGCCAAAGGATCCATAGGAAAAGAACAAGGCCACGACAAGGCGGGTCATGTACTTCGTCCTGAACACTTCAGCGGGTAATAGAGGTTGACTAGCCTTCCAACCCTCGATATAGACGGCGAGGGCCAGGCACAGGACGCCCACAATCAAGGCCACATAGATGTAAGGCGTCCGCCAACCTTGAGGAGCATGGCCGCCGTCAGTCAAGGCATAGATAACCAAGGCCAGTCCGGGGACGATAGTGCAAGCACCCCACCAATCCATACTAAGGTCAGACTGGACATGACCCTTGCTCTTTGGGATGGTTGATGCGCCAGCCACAAGAATAGATGCGCAGAAGAAAGCGCCGATGAAGAAGTACCACTTCCAGCCGAGGACCTGAGCGGCAAGGGCCCCAAAGAAGATACCAGAGTAGAATCCAATGCAAGAAAAGGCGCCAAACATGCCGAAGACAAAGTTCTTGCGGGGCCCTGGCCGATAGATGCGCGCCATGATAGCAACACTGGATGGTAGGAAAGCAGAAGAGCCCAGACCTTGCATTGCTCGGCAGGCGATGAGCATCGTTGGGTTTTGACTGAAGCCAGCGATCACCGACCAAAGCAACAACCACACATGGCCTCCCAGAAAGATGAAACGGCCTCCATGAATCTCGGATAGTCGGGCAAAGGGCAGTAGTAAGGCCGCTGTAGTCAAGTTGATGACGGCAGCAGGCCAAGTCCGGGCAGAGTCGGGGATGCTCAGGGTTTTTGTAATAGATGGCAGTGCAATATTGAAGCCGCTCACAAAGTATTCGCTAACCATCATGGATCCAACCACAGCAAAGACGAAGCAGAGCTCAGCATACCAGCTGTGAAAGCAGGCCGGTCGTTCTCGTCCCAGTCGCTCAATCCCCTTCTGGTCCAGGAAGAGGGAGGGTTCCTGTGATGGAGAACCATTGCACTCCTTGTCGAGCACACCGTTGGGAATGTCATCTTTCTCGGCCATGTTCGTTATGCTGCGGCGGTTGAGTTCCGAATTGCGCCGAGAAGCCTTTGCTGTGGGCGTGCAGGTGTTTGTTCTGCGCCGGATGATTGATGAGATGATGGCGACTCGTCTCTTATAAGCGATCTAACCTTTGTGGGTGTGGGTCTAGAAGGATTGTTAATCGGTCCGCCCTCTTTTAACTTGCATGGAGAAAAGGTGTGGATGAGAAAGACAAACAGGTTCTTTCGACAATCTTGCTGGCCGAGTTGATGTCTGATGTTACCTATCTCATTAGTTGACTCAATTCTAGCATTCTTGAGGCCAGCTTGTGATAGTTATAAGCAATTGAGTCCCTTCCAGGCCATCATCATCAACTCGCCAACCTGAACGACATAACGGCAGGATACCTGACTGAAAGAGACATTTCAGTCAATCAAAGCTCAACTTCTAGATGTCGTTTTTCTCAATCTTTTCCACCCCTCTTCAGGGCGTGACGGCGTTCCGCAACGTCTTTACTGCGTACGTATAGCATAATAGGTAGTAAGGTGGTCCAGAAAGACGATCGGAGTCGGACATCCGGACACTGCTAGTCCGAAAGCGGAGCGTTATACCGAGGCGGCGAATAAGCATAAATGGCCGGCGTGAGATGCCCAGTTGAGCAATAGCCTCAATCCAGCTGTGGAGGAGAAGCACACAAGTGGAGAGACACAGTACACAACCAATGCTGTGAAACCTCTTCATGCAAGTACGCCACCGGTTGTTTTCAGCCGTGGAAATAGCCGGCTCTGCTTGAGATGTATTTGATTTAGGGCAGTCGACTTTCCTTCGAGAGAAAGCCATGGAACAACCCACAAGCCTTGAGAGAAATTAAAGAGTTGACGTCCAAGGAGATTGCAGTAACTAAAAGGCGTTTCCAGTAGTATCCCCCGAGACTTCTTAGCTTGGTATATCAACCACTCTAGAGCCAAGTAGGTAGATCCCTTGATCAGTTGCTGTCTTACCAAAATGACGAGCACTGTATATAGGGGAATGCGTAGCATGGTCAAGTATCACCTAAGAGATATAGTAATTCGTTTGCAAAGCTCTTGCCCTTGCATTATCTATCATATAACCCTCATGATAAGATAAATTCACGTCGACTCTACATCGTGACCTGGGTACCAAGCGAAACTAATCATCTCCCATTGCACCTTAGATTTCATTCTGAAAGAGTCACTATATTAAAATCTATATTTACGACATATGATTTCCTCAAGTACAACAGTGCTTATTCCGGTACCTACTTCTATTGACACCTGACAGTAGCAATGTTGTTTTTGGTAAAGCCATATCACAGTCACTGGCCATCCTTTCGAACTGGAACAAGTGCTCCCCCAATGGACTCACGTTGAAACTCGGTGCCTACTCACCAAGCGACTCTCTACACACGTGTCGAGGGTTTCGTCTGAAGCGAGACTATTTGTCAAAAACTAACAAAGCTCGATGTCGAGGCAAACTTGGTTGTTCGTCCACAATCCTACCGTCATGTTGCTGTTGACGCCTTGTACAAGATGCTCCGACAATGCTTCACGTCTCTCGAGTTGTCTCGCCGCGAAATTTGGTATCAGACTCATCCAAGAGACCAGGACCAATTTAAGACCCGTACGCACTCCTTGGATATGATAACAATACCCAAGAGATTGGTGTTTCTCTGACCGTCGTTATAGAATATACAGCACACGCCTCTTACTTCCCTGAGACCTACGCAACCATTGTATAGTCGAAGACTTCAATTCAACTCTTCACTCTCACCTTTCCCTCGAAAGAGCATACCGCCCCTTGTCAAGTGTGCTGGAGAAAGCTTCCAAGAAGCTTCATAACTTCTGCGGCGCCCTTTTAGTCTAAGCCGAACATTTCTTCGCCGAGCTACGAGCGCTCATCTGACAGTCCAATGCAGAACCGTGATCGTATCTACGAAGTCTGGCTCTCATATCACACTTCCTGTCTCCAGATATCCCTCGGGGTAAAAGAAGAATGCATGTTTCTGCGGGCCGAGCAGCTACGCTGATGCCTTTGCTCGATATTGTGGACATATGGAATGCGACCGTAGAAATGCCTGTGTAATTCAATATAATATCATGGTGGAGGAGGACTCATCACTTGGGCGAGTAACTAGGGCCTTTTCGCATATTTCCAGTATCATAGTACAAGCTTGGGCTAGTTTGCCGCGCTTGAGAAACGGGTCGTTGCAAACAAGAGTCCTCAAGATCCCCAGGAGACGTGCCCGGATCAAGACTTTTGCTACTGCATCTCAACTTCTAGAATTGCGGAGGAGAGTTTTGGACCCCTGCCTTGTTGTCACAAAAGATCCGGGAGGATCATAGCGACGTTGTCTTACTGTCTCATAACAATATATCAACAGTCATTGTTGTTGTCGCGACCAAGATGGTGCCTCCTCTAATACCCGTTGTGGAGAACGTGTCTGGTCCCGGGAATATAGCTTGTTGACTGCAATGATCCGGAGTGCTGACCAGGACCGGGCTGATTTGAATGATAAACTCATCATGGGTGTTGGTCGGACGACACGAGCTTGTGGGAGGTTTGCAGGGTCATGACACTGTAGCATCTTATCAGCCTACGCGTTAGGTCGAGCTCAAGTTGATTGACGAAAGTAGACAAACTTATTCGATCATTGGAAGAGGTCTAAATAGCATGAGTTCTCAAAACATGGAAGATAACGTCATTTCACCCAACAGGTGTATGAAGACTGGAATGAAGCCAATAATATACCCGAAAGGTTTATGAGAAACACCTTGTCAACATGGCAATTGAAACTCATCATAATTAACGTGATTCGTATCCGTACATGCTTGGGCTATCCCAACGCCATTTTGCCTCCGCAATGAGAATCTCGCGAGCATCAATTCTCAAACTCATAACAATGATAATCATCCGTCGGGTGCGAAAGCACCAATGTATTCAACAGCCACCGTGCTGATGATGGAAAGTAAGCGAAGGATACCAACGTATCCACTCCCGCAACACAAAGTCGCGCAGTCGTGTGGTCATGTTCCGAAGTTCGGTTTCGAGATGTCAAGTTTAAGCACCCTCCTCATCATCTCCGATACGGATTTGTCCCTCGGTGCCAGCTCCTTGCGACCAGTAGCCGCCAACCTCGGGTGTCGTCTCACGGTTCTGACGGGTGGCTGTGATCAACCACAGACCAAGGATCGCCTTGGTCAAGACGTCGAGGACGGCATAGATGATGACCTCAGTGCCGACCTTAACCCTCCATGCACCGCCAGCAGCACCCCAAACACTTCTCGTTTGTCAGCGTATGGCCAATTGGATTGGAGAGAAAACTTACACGACGTAGATGACCCACAGGATCAGGGAAGCGACGGAGAGGGAGCCAAAGAGTCGGGAAACCTTGGTACCGCGAGCTCGGGAAGTTCGGGAGCCGTGAATAGCGACGTGCCAGATGGTAAAGATGAAGGCAATGCAGCTGATGGCATACCAGCCCCATTTCTGAGCGCTGTGCGCGTGACCAACAGCGGCAAAGAGACCCGCAAGCATCATGATGACATTGGCGATAATGGCCATGATGGTGTGCGCTCCATCGACACCAGCAAGCAGGCAAAGCTCGAGGACCAGGATGGGAGTCGTGATAGCCCAGTCAACGTAGCGACCCCAGAAGACCTGGCGGCAGACATCGTGGTGGGTGTCGGGGACGTGCTTGTGGTGGTCTCGGGCGGTAACGCAGTTGAATGTGGACGCATGGCCGGATGCCATGGAAAAGTACGAGAGGGCCGAGACGATGGTGGTCAAGGTCGTGAGGAAGTAGAAGATGCGACGCTGGACGGCCACGTTCCACGAGAGGAGAGCGAAGACGGCTGAGGCGACGATCATCATGACGAACAAAACCCATAAGGCACGGGTTCCATTGGGACCAATAGTCTCATAATGCGTCGGCTCGGCTGGCTACTGTTAGCACCGAGATATTAGGAAGCTGTTGGCAAGGCAGACATACGAATGACAGTCGGGATTGGCCCGACGCCGTGAGTCTTGTACGCCTCAACGAGGTTCTCCATTGTATCGGTCGTTTGCGTGTAGACGAAACGAGGCTATTCAGGTGTCGAAACTTGATGCCAATGGAAGGTCTTAGAATCTCAGAATCCAAAGACGATGCTAAACGAAGCAAGCTCTCAGCACAGGAGCTCCCGGGCGGGGAGCTTATAAGAGGCGACTGCGCTTGGCTACGCCTCGCAGCCTGTGGCGTCGCAGGTAAGCAAACAACGTCATCCATGACATGTCGATTGCTAAACATCGTAACAGAAAAGCAGGTATTGATGCGGGGGAAGTAGCAGGAACGCGCCCTGCCTGGGCCAAATCGTATGTATGCGGCGTCACCATCACGTAATTTGGTAGGACAGGGCGATGCTTCGAATGCAACAGATGATGCACGTGTTTCATCAGGTGACAGGGAGGAGCATTGAAATGGATGGTGGAATGTGACTCTCCGTACTGTACACTGGCTTTTCCAGCAAGAGTCCAGATGAGGACGCAGGTATGTACATATATTAGCTTCAAGCGCAGGAAGTGATTATCAGGCGTTGCAATTTGTTGTTGTTGCCCTATCGACTAAAATATGGCGGAGGAAGGACGATCAATTGGGGGGGCTGGAGAAGTGCGGGCTAGAAAAGCATGAAAGGACGGAGCTAGAACCTCATGATGAGAGCATGTTAACAAGGGCTACTACGTACTACGTAGACTCTTTAGGTAGCTTCAGTCAGTTCCAGCATCAACTCCACTTCAAAAAGCCCTGGCACGACTACGGCCAAACTGCCCTGTTCTTCTCCTTGACACGCAAAGGATGGAACACCCGAGTACGAATAAGTACGCAGATCTGGGGGGGGGGAAACTTCTTATGCGAAAAGGACAAGGAAACACAAGAAGAAGAAGAAGAAAAAGAAATTATTCCGGGCAAGAAGGGGATGGAGCTCCAGTACCAATTAGAACTCTCGGAATTGGGATTGGAGCTCCGAGAGCTTGCCATCCTTACGAACACAAGTTGCCACACGTACCTAGGCAGCCACACCAGACTGTCTGCCTCACGGCCAAGCTTTTGAACGGTGTTCCCAGTTTAGTTGTTCCACAACCTATTCCTCGGAACATCATTTGATCCAGTCCAGCTTCGTCAGTGTCCCTGCTGCCTTGACCTTTTGCCGCAGATCTGTGGAATGGAATCTCGATCTCTAGAGATTGACTCGTCTGATACAGAGAAGCTCGGAAAGCGGGACAGCCTGTGTTCACATATGGGTCAGACGAGTCAGCCCATGTTTCATATCGGGCAGATGTCTCCCTTTTCCCGTGAAACAGATTGTTGAACCCGAAAGCCGGCCTCTGTCACGGAGGAGAGGAGGCTGGATTAAAAAGAAACTCTGTGTACGGGAGGGTCACGTTGAAGAAAAAGATCTGCCCACGATGGTACATTAACCACCATCTCACGTTTTCCCACCTGCGTCTTGCCTCTTCTTCTCCGCTCTGTCCCTCCCCGCAGATCTTCCCCAGACTCTACCATCAGCTGCCGAGCATCGACTCCCCGCGTGAACTGGAAGCATAGACCTGGAGGGATCCAATGGTGATCAAGAAGAACCTGGTCAACACGCTGAGGCTCGCTGGCATGTGAATGTCCAACAGCGCGTGCGGGATAATTCATTACGCTGTGGCGGCCCGCTACAGCCTGCTCGCTACCAGCACAGGCCAGGCCAGCCAGCCCGGCAAAAGCCACGCTGGAGATGCACCACGTGCCGCTGTAAGGGCTGCCTCGGAGGGCCCCATCATTGGACGGCGACCCTCCCTCCTGGCGGTGAAGCTGCCCTGAATTGGATGCCCATCGAGTTCGCGGCTGAGTGTTGGGGGTCAGATGCCCGCTGAGGGCTGACAGTGATCACCGAGGAGGACATCAGCTCTACCACTACACTTGGTTGGGAAGATGGCAGATGCTGCGGGGGTTGGAAAGGATTGAAGGGGAGGAAAATACGGGCAAAAACATGCTCTAGAAATACAGGGCATTTTAGCGGTTGACAGCGCCTGGGAGTTTTCCCCACACTCTCAATGGCGGGGGAGGTGGATGCTTCGGAAAGTGGACATGGCCATGGGTCATGGGGGACCTTCCCAAATTCAAGAATTCCTCCCTTCCGGGTTCGTCCCCGAGATCTAATTTCATCATCATTGTCACCAAAAACCCTTCATCATATCACCACCACCTTCAGGATCGTCGCCTTTCGCCTCTATTTCCACGGAAGAGCCTCCCTAAACCGGCCCTCTATTCCTGGCAACTACTCTCTTGTACATATCATTTCATACGCCTTGCGCCTGTCCGTGTCTCGGCGCCCCTCCGCCAACCCCCACCACTTCCGTATACTCACCGCACCTACAACTACCCTCCCTCCTCGACCTGTGACCGCGATTATCTCATATTTGACTCCTCGTTCGAATAATCCCTCCATCACATTCACAAGTTGCGAATTCATTCGTCTTCTCCCACAATCGCGAGCTTTTCACCTACAACTTCGCATGCGAACCACCACAGAGACTTTCTCTGCAATGCTATAACGTTTCTTTTCTCGCATCTACACCTCCCACCGCAGACGACCTTAAACCCACGCTCGGTTTGCGTGGGCCTTCATCATGGCCGATCTGCTTCTTCAAACTCGTTCGGTTCCCGCCCTCCACTCCAAACCCACGAGATCATCCGTAAAGTCAAATACAAAGGCCAAACGTCCGCCATCTGTCTCCTCGTCGGGCCCAGCCGTCGTTGATACCCTCCAAAAGGCTATCAAGCAGGCCAACAATACATGGTTATGGTGCAAAGATGGCTTGACAGAAGACCAGCGCCTAAAGGTCAAGCAACTAGAAGAAAGGATACACAGTTTGGGGTTGCGCATGCAAAATGTGAGTTACCTCTGCACCTCGGTTTCCCATCACTCGCTGACGAACCTAGGCCGAGTCTCGCGCGCAATGGGAGGCTGCTGCCAAGGAGCTCGACGGTCTTGAAGGAAACGACGAGTGGAAGCGGGATCCATCGTCGGGCGACTATAACCCCCAACTAATCAAGGAGCGTCTACAAGCCCTCGACGAAGCGCGCGCAAGCGGCGATGTTCATACCATGATGCACCTCATTCGCACCGCCCTTTCCCGAGATCTTGGCGGCATGGATAACGTCGATCTCTATCGACATTCGTATTCGGGGACAAAACATCTTATTGAACGATACGTCGAGTCCACCGTCCAGACAATTGAGGCAGTTGTCACTCAAAGCAGATTCGACCAAGGCGTCGAGTACCGAGACCTGATGGAAGGGATCCTGTTTGCTCGCCAGAGCTATGGCCGCAGCGCGCTGCTCCTGTCGGGCGGTGGCACTTTTGGCATGTCGCATATTGGTGTATTGAAAGCGCTTTTTGAGGCAAAGCTGCTGCCCAGAATCATTTCGGGCGCAAGCGCCGGAAGCATTGTATGTGCTGCCATGTGCACGCGGACCGACGAGGAGATCCCACAGCTTATCGAAGAGTTCCCTTACGGAGACCTCTCCGTATTCGAGGATCCTGATGGTACAGACGGTGTCTGGAATAATTTGCGCCGGTTACTGACCGAAGGGAGTTGGTCTGACATCAAGCATCTGACCAGAGTCATGAGAGGCTTGATGGGCGACATGACCTTCCAGGAGGGCTACAACCGGACGCGCCGAATTCTCAACATCTGCGTCTCAACAGCGTCCATGTATGAGCTTCCGAGACTGCTCAACTACGTCACCGCTCCCAATGTCATGATCTGGTCGGCTGTTGCTGCTTCATGCTCGGTTCCCCTTGTCTTCAACGCTGCACCACTGCTCGTCAAAGATCCCATCACGGGCGAGCACTGCCCTTGGAACCCCACAGCTCAGCGCTGGATCGACGGGTCAGTGGACAATGACCTGCCTATGACTCGCCTCTCGGAAATGTTCAATGTGAACCACTTCATTGTCTCGCAAGTGAACCCGCATGTCGTCCCGTTCCTTGCCAAGGACGACCATTTATCACCTCAGAGGAAGCCGGAGCAGCAAACCAGCACTGGCGAGTTTGACTGGGTGTACACAATGACATCGTTAGCAAGGGACGAGGCGCTGCACCGGCTTCAGTTTCTGGCCGAGCTTGGGATCATGCCCAACATTGCCACCAAGTTCCAGAGCGTCCTCAGCCAGAAGTACTCTGGCGATATCAACATCCTGCCCGAGATGAGCATCAACGACCTGCCACGATTGATGCGAAACCCCACGCCCGAATTCATGATGCGAGCGTGCCTCATGGGTGAGCGGGCGACGTGGCCCAAAATGAGCCGGATACGCGACCGATGTGCTATCGAACTGGCCTTGGACCGAGCCGTACACAGACTCCGCGCCAGGGTTATTTTTTCAGAGAGCCAGCATGATCTTCGACGTCTCAACGTTAATGTGGGAAACATCCCTCTCAAGATGCCAGCAGCAGCGCACCCGGGACAGCCAGCGATAGGACCACCTACAGAGGGAAAACCCCAGAAGCGACATCGCCGTAAGTCTGTCAGCAGCCTCCACATCGCTCCGCGCCAGTGGTTGTTGCTAGACAACACTGTTACCGACGATGACACAGAGCAAGAAGAGCTCCTTGAAATGGAATCCCGCCGGAGTCAGGTCGGATCGGGCCTGGCGCAGCGCAAACCCCGTCTAAAGAGAGCATCGCGAAGTCAGATCCATATTCACACTCGAACTACGCTTTCGGCTATAGCTCACGCGGAGGATATGAACCCCGGCTTTAATTTCTCGAAACCAATTACGCCACCTTTGACGAGAGTCGAAGACGAGGCCAGCGATTCACAAGTGGCAGTAGATGAGGAGTCCGAGAGGGCGACACCAGAACCTTGGTCCGACCAAGCATACCTGTCAAGGGGTAACGTCACATCAGCCACGGAGGAAGCGGAAACGAGCGAGGCATGTCGTTCCAGCGACGGACATGGAGATGGGACAGATGCTAGCGACCCTGACCCATACGACGGCCATCAGATCTCCAGTACTCCAAACAAGCCGCTCAGTGTAGACGGACGTGGATCTTATGGCCCACAAGAGAGGGCGGGATGGATACTTTGGGATTAAGTACCTTCAAGACGAGACCTGTCACAGTGGAGGACTGTGCAAGCATTTTGGCTTAGAATAAAGCAGAGTACAAGCTCTACACGAGGACAGAAGGTCAGTATTAGAGGAGGGCCGATTTACATTGGTTATCAGTCATTGGATATCATTTCTTTTGTTGCAGGCAGCATGTTTGGATGGAGCGGCATGGTCATCTGGAGTTGAGCGGTGTTTGACGTGAGATTAGGGATAGCATTGGAGGTTTTCATTGAAGGATGGGAAGACGGTTCGGCAGTTATACTGAGATACAATATACCATGATATGAGCATCATTTTACATGTTTATGCGTCTTCATCGTTGATGAGCTCTTGTGATACGGTAGCCTCGTATTATATGCCTAGATTTTGAGAGGAGTTCCGCAAGGGCCAAGCATGCTTGATAGTGCTATTGCGATGATGCTTGTCATGCGAGCCTGCTACACAGCATGTGGTCCAGCACACTGTGGGCAATCACCTTGCCTTCCTCTGCTCAGACAAACCAAGGGAAAGTATATAGCATACACAAGCCATTATTCCGTCCCGTTACTGTTCATAAGGTAGCTTCCCGCAAGAGCGCTGCATCAACGTTACTCATCTTGACTGACTGATTAGCTACATCAGACAGTCTCTCTCTGCCGTGTGTCTAGGTGACATGAGCGGCTTCACTTACGCGGAATAGGATGAGCTTGTTCGTGTGCCGTAGAGCCGTCTTCTAGTAGATCTGCGGCAAACATGTCCATTTTCGTGAAGGTATACGACTTGGCTGAGTCTTACTGGGTTGTGGTAGGACCATCGACTTTAATCGATAAAGATGACATGTCAATTTTGGTGAGATATAGGCACCGACATCTCTCAGCTTCCTCACGACATGTACTCGCAGGCAATAGCAGGGCCGTCCCGCTTCCCTGGTCGAAACCAGACTACCCTGACAATCTAGAGTGCAGGTCTTACAGTAGGTTTCATCCGTGTATGTTGCCCAAGTCTGGGGTTTAACACTCGCCAGCTGAAGAAGCACGTACTGTGACACAGATTCTGTTTTGGCAAAGCATTCTTAGGCCTCCTCTCTGGACTCTGCCAATGCACATGTAGCGAACGCCAGGAGATTGACAGACTCTCATTGTATCTTTCATGACTTGAGTTATCTGTGCTTCGGGGATGCGTTGACAGAAGTGCGTAAGAGACTTGCCCGTGGTTTTGAGTGGCGATTCAGCATCGGTCTTTGTTCTCTAGCAATAACTGAGAGCGTAGCACCTAGTATCTCGCTCGTCGGTTGGGCTGGTTGTAGACTTGGGCCAATGGGTAGTATGAACCACTCGAGGACTACAAGGTGAATCCTCCCCAGAATCGACCAATCTTGTTGGAACACATCCCGGGTTCACCATCGATCGAACCGCTCCCTTTGTCTTTTCGAGTTGGATTTTGAACCGAAGCAACATTCTCGTGGCTCCAAGCTTCAGTTCTGAAACATTTCATGATTCCTAGCCAGCGGGCTACGGGATCTAGACGCCGTGACATTTGGTAATGCTTTACCTGTGGACGAAATATACGACCTCTTACTGTCATCTGTCCCAGGCTTGAAGGGCAGGTGGCGCCACTTCAAGTCGCGGGCAATATGAACGCTCGCAGTCAACCCGGACGAGCTTTCCGGACCGTCCATTTCGGGATTTGGTGTTGCAAACCATCTGTATCGGAGATAGATGCAAACCTCGGAGGATGCCGCCTTTATGTCGGCTTAGAGGATTGCCTCCCGAAGATATCGACAAGAGACGCAGCCGGTGTCTTGGTAAGTAATCGTTCAGACCAGTATAATGATACTGACAATTAGAGGTAGGCTTCTAAGTAAACAAGAACCTGGTAGCCATAATGAACTAAGATCGGACCTGCTAAAAGCCTAAGGAAGTAAATGTTAAAGATATAAAAGAAAATATTCAACAGCTTCTTTTGACAATGGTTCTGGTGTTTGGATGTGCAGATTTACGCATTCGCAGATCATAAACTTATCGGTTATTCAGGATCTCGATCAAAATTATGACATTGACTGCTAGCAGCTACGTCTGAGTCTTCCAATTACTTCTCAAAACCAGAAAGACTCATGAAAGTATCATGGATGTGTTTCAAAGACAATAAACTTCGACGTTGATTCAAGAGGCATCTATAATCCAACGCACTTGGAATTTTCTGCCCTAAAAGGCGACGCAAGAACCGTGCACAGTCTATTTCATACAACCCAGATCAATCCCTGACGGCACGATTCAAAGTGCACCTGATTCAAACAAAATAGTCTTTCCATGGGCTTCTGAGTTGCCGGTCTTAAGATGTATCTTGACAACTCCAGCGCGGCCCAAGGTCGATGTCAACTCGAAAGACAATATGGGGAGAACTCCCTATCGTGTGCTGTTATGTACGGACATGCGGCAGTTATCCACGCGATTCTGCGGATAGGAAAACGTCGACTCTGATGTAAGTGCCACGATGAAGCAGCAGGTCGTACACCTCTGTCGTTTACTTCACAACTTGGCCATGACGAGGTTGTGCAGAAGTTACTCGACACTGGCGGGGTTGATCCCACAAGCAGAGATTCCCAAAACCTTTATCATGGGCAGCTGGTCCACAAGGTTCTGAAGCTGTGATAAAGCTTCTGTTGAGAACAGGGAGAGTCGACGTCAACGTCAAGGCCGCAGCTCAACTTCGATGGGAAACTTTAGGCCCAGTATCTCAATCGGAATCATCTGAAACCACGGCTGTTTCAATCGAGTTAGGCCAGACGCCACTTTTGACCGCTGCAAGCTGGGGAGCTTCTCTCAGATTCGTGAGATTGCTTCTAAAGAACGGGGCTGACGTAAATACGACTTCGGAAAGTGGTGCAACACTTTTATTCAGTGTCATGAAGCGTTGTGACAATGCTACGCATATCGGGTTGCTCCTCGATTACGGGGCACCGCCGTGGAAGAAATGAATATATAGCAAAGAACACGAAGCTGTGAGGCGAGACACGAACGCTGCAGAAGTCAGTGCCTTTTCAGTGTTGTCTATGGAATAGCGCAAAGCAATAACGTAGATGTGTTTGTGGATGGACCTGGAGAATCATCATCAGTGGATGCAATTCCCGGTGCTGATCACACTAAATCATCCTTAAATGATCGGATGGCTGGTTTAAACAGTCAGTGAGAGCGATCAAGTCTGGACCCTCTATGTTCTATTCTTTCTCCTCACTATGACCTGAAGCAGGATATCCCAAGTGCTTCAAGTGGCCCTCGATCGACCTTGGAGCGTCGGTCCATTCTTTTTGCTCGCTCTCCGTACTTGTCCAAACTACCCCTATCATGCCCATCGCGTTGGTAATTGCGCCCTGCTCAGCACCGGAATGTCGACGAGGAATAAGGCAGATCCAAGATGAGGTCAGGAGCAGGTTGTGGGGTGGATGCTCTGAACCCTGCTGTCCTTGCGTTCTCAGAAAGCCTTGATAGCTTTCCAGCAGAGTGTTGTGGGCTTTTACAACATGGCCGGCGGCGCTGTTATCGGGCAGCCGCAATATGAAGTGTTTGTGAGGCACGCCAGGCAGGTCTGTTGTGACATCCTCCATTGACTTGGCTTGTTCTGGGAACAGGTTGAAGCCGATGTCTTGACGCTGTGGACACGGCATGATCTGTATATGCTTGTGTCCTTGGCTTGAGCCTGCTTCCGCGCCGCAATTATAGAATACTACCAGTTGCACGTCTGGCCGGGCGTGCGAAAGGTGCTGAAGCAACGTCCACGAAGCACAAACGTCAGAGGCGTCGAGTGGTTCGGACTGAGGGGCATATAGACGAGTAGTCAGGAGGAGACTGGGACGATATACGCAGTACATATTGAGGAGGAGAGTATGGGATGAACCGACGGGGCACAGCGTGAACTCCGGGTCTGGGTTGGCGAATGGATTGCGCTTAGCATTGTTGCTCTTCCGTTCGGGAGCGTCGGCCGGGAGTACGGGCTTCTTGTTGAGATGGGGAGCGAGTTGGAAGGCGATTTTCAAGTCTTGTTTCTCGCACAATGTCGTCTCGTAAGGGCCATGAAACAGTTTGCCCTCCGACGTCAGAGCATCGAATCGACTGACTGCACGATCCCAGAGATCAGGAGGCAGGGGGGTGCCATCCGCCTCACTATTAGCAGCCATCATCCCCAAAGTGCAAGGACTAAAAGATATGACTTGACTGCTGTAGCTTCAGGTGAAGAAGAGCAATGGTTATCCTGCACAGCCTTTTCCTCGTCCTTTCTGAAACATTGAGTGTGGCGGAGCACCGCTAGCGCAGCTCCTTGCTGTTATGGGTGGTGAGCTATATTTGCTGAATTGCAAGTTGACATCAGCGCGATTCTCATCATTAGTATTGACGAGGAATTCGGATGGTCATGGACGATACCTAGTGCTGAGCCCTCTCTTAGCGCCTGAGTTGGCATCTACAACAGCAGCTATGGGCTGAGGATGCAAAAGACCGGATCGTCAGCATTAGCAGCTCTAGGATGAGACCATCCAGTGTAAATAGTTGGGTGGTATACCGGTCTGGTATCGATTCTCTTGGAATGGCTCGACCGCGCGAGGGCTGTTTGCCTCCAGCCCGCTGAACGTGTCTTGAAATTGTTATAATTCGCATTCATAGGGTCTGCCTGTACCCGAGATCGATCTATCGTCCTCCCCAGTTCGTGAGATATGGGTGACAAGCATCCCATCCATCAAAGTACGGTTTCCTTGCCTCATTTCCTTCTCCGCCAATCCTCGCGAGGTACTCCAGCACCATGTTGCCCCAGAGCCAGCTTGCAGGCCCCTTGCCCGGATGTGTCTTATCCTTGTACAGCATGGAAAGCGACGTAAGAATGCGGCCCCATTCGAATACCTCATGTCCCGCCTTCTCGGCTGTCGCTCTCGATAGACGGTCGAGGTCGTAGATGGTGGCATCTCCAGCGTCGCTCACTCGGTGGATCGTCATGCTGCGGAACATGGTGGGCACGCCACCAAACTCTTCTTCGATGCGCTGGGCAAACTTCTTGATGCGTGCGGCCACGAACCGGACTTCTTGCCAGACCAGCTGCCTTACCCGCGATCCCATCGGGTAGATGTCCTTCTCGTGGTTTGCTTCGCCGCTCTCCCAGAACGCTCGCTGGTCCCAGAGGCCATTCTGCCAGAGGATCAGGTCTGGCTGGCCCTTGGGCCCCCGGATCGTCTCGTTCATGGGTGCCCAGTACTTCTCCCAGCGATCCTCAAAGGCAATCTCCTTCATATCGTCCATCCACCACCAGTCTGGCCTGTAGTGGAAGGACCCGGCAAAGTGCCAGTGGATGAAGGTGAGGTTGAACTCGGGGATCGTACACGTGGCTGTCGTGTGCGGCGCCGGCTGTCGCATGCCTCGTCCGAATTCCTCGCAGAAGAATTGTATCATGAATCGATCGACCGAGTCGCTAAACAACAAGATGCGGCGACCCCAGAGCCAGCCAAATTCGCCCTCGTCCTTCATGTACGCAAAGTCTTTCACGTCGGCCTTCTTCTTGGCTTGCACAGCTTTCTTTCGGCGCTGGCTCTCTTCGATGGCCGCGTGCATCCATGATCGGGGGGTGGAGGCGAGGTCGAGGAAATCGGACTCTACTTCGGTCGCGTTGAAGACAACCTCGCCGGCGGCGGGATACACTGCGTAGTCGGGAGCGTCGGCATCAAGCAAGTCATCCGTATACGGTATCCATCGAGTCTTTTTGTATTCGTTCGTTCCGTTTATATCAGCCGGGATATAAAGGTAGCCGGGACGGCGATAGGGGTCTTCGCAATTGTAGACCTGGGTGGGACGCCTGTGATGACAGTAAGATTAGCGCCAAGCCAAGATGATGCCAAGTCGTGATGACAGGTGGGTGGCGCTGTGTAGCCAACACGATGGTCAGGGCGTACTTGAAAGCCTTGTCTAAATACTGTCCAGCCTTGCTGTGTGCATAATCCAAAGGAACCCTCAGAGACTCTGAGAAGAAAGTAAAAGCCAGCAAAAGAGAGATACTGGTTGCGATGAGAACACAGGTAGTGACCGAAAGGCGCGGGGCGCGCGACATGGCGGACAGCATCATCAAGATGGAAATGGGAGTCGCCGGTCTGGGATCTCAGACGGACAAGAAAGAGAGTTAGAGAATCGGAGCGCGGCTCGGGTGGTATTAAGCATATCTTGGTCCGCCGATGGCGATCCCTCCTTGTTCCGCAAACGGGGATCACACCTTGTTCTCCACTACCCCTTAATATTCTTGCCAATTCATTTGATGCTTCGATCCGACGTCGTTATCAGAACCAAGGCACTGTACGGATATCCTAGCGCGTAGGTTGCGCGTCCTGCGGCGTTCGGCGGCGTCGTTTTAAGCCTGGAACTTTGTCTCAAGACGAATAACGTAGCGAGCATGTATCAAAGGCGCTGGGCTGCGGTGGCTGGCCCCTAGCGCCTGGCACATGTGACCTTTTTACGACGCCAATCCTGTTCTACATACGTACATCAAGTTGAGTTCAGTGAGGCTGTTGCACTGTGAGCTGGCCGCGAGGCTAACTGTGTAGCAGCGGGAGCGTCGCAGAACAAGCTGCCCCACCACCATCCAAGTTACATGTCAGCAAAATCATGGATGACAGTGGAATCAAGGTACGAAGCACTTGTCAACACGGCAGAATGAATGCAATGTCGTTCAATTGTTTATTGCAAAGGGAAGGAGGCCGAATGACCTTTTGCCTGATTGGGTTTAGGCCATGCATGGCGGGCCGGCCCCGTAAGGCTGGGCAAAAAAAGAGAGGAAGGAACACGATGCCAGACATCAAAATCGATTCAACGCCAGACAAGCATCAAACAGTTCAGTAAAACTCAACAAAAAGTTGTCCGGAGTTCGAGTTTACGCTCTCGAGATCGACCACGCCAGGATTCGAACCTGGAATCTCTACAGGGATGGTGAAGAACCGAAATGTAGCGCCTTAACCATTAGGCCACGCGGCCGGGGTATTATTGTTGAATTGATGGTCTGTTAATGGTTACTAAACACTATAGACAGCGAGCCAGTGGAGCGCTCTCCATTCCAGGTGGGGTACGTGCAGCGCGCACCTCCAATCAGCTCCATCCACAGGCTTGCAAGATACGCCAAGTGTGGTTGACAAGAGCAACTCCATGCTTTTTGAGGGTTCGGCGTTGCCTTGGACTTTTCTTCGCATCTATGGCTATGTTCTGGACAAGAGGAGAGTCTCTCATTCACTGTGTTCTACCCGTGTTGTTTGGACAGGCATTGTGGTAACATCCCTCAGAGACGACATGGAAACGGGACGCACTGCTCAGACAACACTGCAGTCAATCACCATGATTTATTCTGCGTACACTTCCCAACCGCGCAGTCTAGTGTAACAGCTTGAACATTCCCTGTTCGCCCATTTGTATTTATCCCCCTGCCTCTTGATCGTATGTCGTTTCTCATTACCTTCAGTGCTTGAGCTGACTTTCATACCCTGCACTCTCCAAAACCACCCCGCCAATATGATGACAGCGGTCCCGGTCGGGTCGGGCGGGAAGTGTCTCTTGCGACAGACCAGGGAAGTGGTTGGCGACGTGGAGATGGAGTGGGTGTCGGCAGCTTTTTCCATGTCAATCGTTATGGGACAGGAGCTACGGCGTAACGCGATGTGATGGGACATTTGTGTGATGGCTTTGGCTACAATGGCGTACCCTATCAACCGGCAGTTTGCGGAGGGTGCATGGTGGTGCATCAGGAACCTTGATAACACCAACAACACCGAGAAGAGCAGCGACACCTCCATCGGCCTTGGGTTTCTCATCATCTCCAGCTGATGGTTCCTCTTCTTTAGCTTATCAGAATACCCTTGGAATGACATGCCATGTTTCTCTCCATGTCCCTCAGTCAACCAACGCGCACCCACCCCGACTTCCGAAACCCATCGAAGCGCACAGATATCCCCCGGCCCATCGCATCATCGCCCCTAACGCTGCCTCCAAACGCCCTAGCGACATGGCAGCAATTGCGTCAGGAACACCGTGATGGCAGCATTGGCGCTCCCGATGGCACAATGCTCTAGAGCTGGCCAATGGGTGGACGCCTGCAGCACGCAATAGTGAGCCTTGCCCTTCTGGGGTCAAGTGAGGGGCAGCTCAAGCACGGCGGCGGCGGTTGTGATGGTGGGGGAGATTCTGGGAATGAGGGGTGTCATTTATTTATTTTATTTGGCGGGGTTACAGATGAAGTGGAAGAGAGTAGAGGTTTCACAGAGCACTTGACAGATACGGCTCATGCGTCGGTAGAGTCAAACCGAGGTCGACAACTGTCAAGGCTCCGTGTCTTGCAAAAGAGTGGCAAGCACGCCAATTCTCAGGGTCTTGAGCCGCCGAGGCCAGAGTAATGGAATCAGTTGGCCTCCCCAATTCAAGCCGTGGCGTCTTCAATTGGCTTCTCCCTTCATCTTGGTCTCGGTCTGGAGGCCTGGATCGTCATCCCCTAGCAAGTTGGGCGTGCCGCTAGTTAAGGCAGTGAGCTCTAACAAGGTGTGAAGCTACTTGCAGCTTAGCAATCCACATCAGGTCCCCGAAACGAACGAAACAGAAAGGATGAGCGCAATTCCTACCGGTTCGACCTCCCGAGTCAAGGTGTCCTCTTGTTGCTCGGATACCTGAGGGAGGCTGTCTATATAATCCCCCACCCCCGCCTCACCAGCACATTTCCCCTCTCCCTCTTCTTCTCTTGTCAAACAACTGATACCCTCTCCTTGTCTTCATCTCTTCGCCATCATCAGCCAAAATGTCTGCCGCTGCTCCTCTTCGTCTGGGCTCCACCGCCCCCAACTTCCAGGCCGAGACCACCAAGGGCAACATCGACTTCCACGAGTTCATCGGCGACAACTGGGTCATTCTCTTCTCCCACCCCGAGGACTACACCCCAGTCTGCACCACCGAGCTCGGTGCCATGGCCAAGCTTGCCCCCGAGTTTGCCAAGCGCAACGTCAAGCCCATTGGTCTCTCTGCCAACACCATTCAGTCTCACGAGGGCTGGATCAAGGATATCTCCGAGGTCACTGGCGGCAACGTTGAGTTCCCCATCATCGGTGACAAGGAGCGCAAGGTTTCTCTTCTCTACGACATGTAAGTAACAGCCGGATCTCCCGTGACTAGACTCAATGCTGACGGTACCCAGGATCGACCAGCAGGATGCTACCAACGTCGATGAGAAGGGCATTGCCTTCACCATCCGATCCGTCTACTTCATCGACCCCAAGAAGACCATCCGCACCATCCTCTCCTACCCCGCCTCCACCGGCCGCAACGCCGCCGAGATCCTCCGCATCATCGACTCTCTCCAGACCGGCGACAAGTACCGCATCACCACCCCCATCAACTGGGTTCCCGGTGAGGATGTCATCGTCCACCCCTCCGTCAAGAACGAGGAGGCCAAGACCCTCTTCCCCGAGTTCCGCATCGTCAAGCCCTACCTGCGATTCACTCCTCTTGCCAAGGACAAGGTTATTCCTCAGTAAATGCTGGTTCAACGGCTATTTTAAACCCGCCCACGCCATCCCACCAAACACTATGATACCGAGCAGATGAGCGCAAGAAAGAAGAGACTCTAGGACAGGACGATAAACTGGGCTTAGTACGACGTTGCAAGAAACACCGCTGTCATGATACCAGCGGACATTCTAGGATGACGGAACGACCATTTTGTTGCCGGAACTCCCCTACTCGTGTAATAGAGACGAGTCTTAGACTTGAGCCATTTGTGATAGCTCTAAAGATGAAGAACAAATGAAGAAATGACCAAACAAACTTCAGCTCCTTGTGATCTTGGGTGAATACGTGATCCGATCAACTGCAGAACACGCATCCACGTCCGTAGGCAGGGCTCCGGGCCATCGGTGGCCGATGACGGCGTTGGGTGGAGGAGTATGAACCTACTGTGGAGTTCCAAGAAGCTCCAGAAGCCCGATAGAGCGCCGAAACTTGCCCAACTTGGACATGGACTCGGAGTGAGCTAGTTCCAGTTCGCCAGGAACTGAGGCCATGCTTCCGAGAGTTGTTCAGCGACAGTCGCCGACCAGCTACGTCTTAACGTACTCGAGTCGCCTAGCCAGCCAACACCCGATGGTAACACCAACCACAGAGTTATTTGCGTCACGGCGAAACACAACGGTCCAGTCGCCAGGCGCTGGTGCGTCCAAGCCTCGCGGATTCGCGAGCGCCCAGACGCCCTCTCCCAAACGTCGCATTGGATGGGCTGGTCCCTGGCCCAAGAATCCGTCAAAGGCGCCAACCAGCAAACCGTCTTGAACATAACAGTGAAAGGTAGAGTCCATCTCGTCACAGTAGAAGTCTCCTTTGTACGACGAGTTCCTCATGGTAGACTTGCCACGCACGAGCCGTGAAGCGTTGATGGTCCTGTTATCTCGCAGGAGTTCAATGTGCAGCGTATCCCCATCAATCTTGGCAATCATCTCACGAGACTCGCCATGATTAGGGCCCTTGCGGCGTAAAATCGGCTCGGGATGACCAGCATAGGTGATGAGAAACCTCCCATAGCCATTTGACGCCACCGTGACCGCCAGCTGAGTGTCCCTGTCAAGAAAGGTGCGGAGCCAGGCATGAGACCCCTCAACACTCTTGACACGGGGCTTTTCAAGTTGAAACATACTCCGAAGAATATACTCGGCGAATTCTGCTGCGTCGGCTTCGTGGTTGAGCATCACCACGATAGATAGTCGTTTCTCCGGCGCCCGAAGTTGATGAAGCCGGAATCCGCGTAGAGCACCACCGTGGCCAACAGTTGCTATTCCTTCAACATCGACATGGGCTAAGCCGTGGTGATACCTCGCTGGTGTACCATCGCTGTATTGTGGCGGCGGCTCAACAACAGTCTGGTTCGAACCCTTATGTCTGGACCTACGAACTAGGTTCGCCTCGTAAGCAACCATGTCCGAGAGTGAAGCCACTACCCCGGCATCACCGGACCATTCTATACGGTTGATTGCAGGTTGGAAACCCTGTTCCTCGTCTCCTTCGTAGCCGATGCACGGTGGAGGATGTTGCGCCGTGTCTGGGCAGAAGTACGCTGTTGTCATCCGAGCGGGAACAAGTACTCGTTGAGCTAGCAACGACCCAAGCGACTCTTTACTCACGCTTTCGATGATCCGTGCCAAGAGATGAAAGTTGGTATTGGAGTAAGAGTACTCGCTCCCCGGCTGGAATTGGAATGTCCTCAGCCGGTCGCGCATCAGTGCGCTATCCTCGGCCAGCGAGAATCGGTCCTCTGGCCCGGCACCCCAGAGCATGCTCATTGCCCAATAGTCACGGATACCGGAGCGATTATCACATAAATGGTCGATTGTCAACCCGCTGCTCTGGGTCATTTGTTGAGGCAGCAACTGGCCAAGCTTGGCCGAGAACTGCTCCCTGACGTCGCCCTTGCCGCGCATAGCAGGTGTCGGCTTACGCTCCAGGTCAACCAGTAGAGCACAGAGCATTTGTTTTGTGATTGAGCAGATAGGCATCTGGGTTTCGGCTGTCATGGGGATCTTCTGATCGAGGTCGGCATATCCCCAAACGTGCTGCTTCATGAGGACTCCATCTTTGAGCACAGCAACTGCGCCTCCCGGTCCCTGGAAGCGGGAAGGGATTGTCTTTAGGACATTCCGAAAGACATAACGTGGTACTGGTACCGGCCTCGCTCTCTCGCGGTAGGAAGTGATTCTCCTCCACGCACGCTTTAACGCTGGCTTTGACTTGGAATGGGTGGGAGGGAGTTCGATAGGGGTTATGTGACCTCCCAAAAGTTTAGTCCAGATTCCGCGGGGGCGGCCCCCGCTCATTCCCATCGGTACGTGATACGTAATGCCTTGGAGTCACTAACAGCCTGCCTTCCGAAGCTGTAATGTAGAGAGTTGATAGAGCCGAACGAGGCCCGCCGGTGAGTTGTGGGGCTGTATCCTGGCCGTTGTTTAGTGGAGATGGGCGCTTCAAAAACAACAGAAAGAGGCCGCAAGCGTCGCCGCAGCTCGGCTGAGAAAGGCTCTGCTTGTTAGCTCGTAAGTTATTTGCGGCTTAAATGCCCAAGTCCAAAGCTTTGAGATGTGCTTCCGTAGAAATATCAAGGTGCGAGAGGTTGTAGGATTTGAGTTTCGTTACCGGATATTATCCCGAGTTGACTCGCGACTACACGACCCTTGTCATAGAGTGGGACCAATAGCACCTCCGCATCTTCAGACATCAAGCCACAACTCAACGACTCCGAAGCTAGCCTTACAGCTATCACCGTTATCGACCTATAATTACTCCGCTTCTCGTGTAGTTAAATCAAACTTCTCAACTCCTTCACATGTCTATCAAATTTTCTTCTGCCCTATTCGGCTTATACCGAGGATTGGATGGAGACCCGATCGTGATACCGTATTACCTCGTAACGTTTAGTACACCTCTAAGTCCTTAGGCCCTCTTGGCTGTGCTTGGCTGTAGATGTCAGCCTCACACCAAACTCCTATGGGCTAGTAAGACGGGCAGTCTCTTCTCTATAGCGTAGAATCAAGGCCTCTGAACGGCCGACATCAAGACCGTTGTCTTCAAACTAACTGTGTATGGTTGTGGCTTGCATGGAGTCAAGGGTGCTGGGTCCAAGAGGCGTACTGCATGTTGTGAGGAATACTGTATATCATTGCGAGATGCCGCTTCATCTTGTCTTCATTATCCTCATCTTCATGTGTCGCTCCTTTCTGTGTTCTTCTGGACAATACCCACTCTCTTTTGTTTCACAACAATGAAGATCTTTACATCTTCGTCCATTCTTTTCCTCACGAGCCAGGTGTTGCTCTTCGCTCGTCATGCCGTTGCTGATGCGGAGTGTGGGTGCTCCGTGAGATATGTTGTCGTGGAAATGCCCAGCAGCATCTCTACCACCACGACTAAGCAAGTCGCGCCCTCCCAGACCTTGACAACAACGATCCATGCAGCCACTTCGACGACTCAGCACAACACCACTGTCACGTTCACGCCGGTACCCCATCCTGACGAAGATTGTTCCAATCCAGAGAATGCGGTGCCCAAGAAGAAGATCGCGTTGTCCTATGGTGCCCCAAAGGGAATGGTACCCAGCAACAAAACGACTTCTGATGGTTCTATCAATATGTCCTTGAACATGGATAAGCCGGCTGTGGTCCTCGATACTATCGACTCCGTCGCTGATGTTCACTGCCATGATGAGTTTATCAGTGTCAAATTTGGCAAAGGAGACGCTTTTGAAAAGGCAAAGGAGTCATGGCTGGATGGAACTTTTGCGCTCATAACCAGTGGCATGAGTGGTTGCGACGCACAGCTCCAGCGAACCTTTCTCTTAGTTGACAGCGCCTCTGCCGACGAAAAGGAGCGGTCAATTACCTGCCATGTCTCGAAGCAAGACATTTCGGAGTTGGCTGGTCAGTGACTTTACACAAGTCGTGAAAGCAGAAGCTAATGCTACTACTTCTCTAGAAAGTTGCGAGATGACATTTTCCTCCATCCCCTCTGCAACGCTCAAAAAGCGCTTTACACTTAATCCTAGCAAGGCCTTGAGTTTCGGCACCGGGCTTGAACGAGATACAATCCTGTTCAGCGAGAAGCCATGGGTAACCATCAAGGCCGACCAAGCAGAGTTTGCATCGACAGTTACGTTTTCTGGATTCCTCAAGTACAACTTTTTGAAATTCAAAGTACGTGCCATCTCTGCACAGTTCCATCATAGGAAAGATCCACGGGATGCGAGCTTTCCAGGGCTCGGGAAGAGATTGGGAATCCATGCTAACCTCATCGTCACTTAGCTCCAACAACTGTATTTTGACATCGACACCAAGTTCTCAGCTGACGTCGCCCTATCTGCCGACGTTGCAGCCGCATGGTCTCGCTCCATAGTCTACGATCCAGACGCTCTCACGTTCAATATGATCGACGTGCCAGGAATGGTCTCCCTCGGTCCAGGCGTTGGATTCGCCGTGGGCGTTGACATCGATACGTCAGCAGCAGTTTCTGTCACCGCCGGCGCAGGCATCTCCATCCCAGATGGCAACGTGCACCTCGACGTGCTGAACTCGGCAAAGAACAGTGTCAGAGGGTGGGAGCCACGGTATACCTCGTATGCTAATGTTAGCGAGAGCGTTCAAGTCGGACTTAACGCTAGTACCGCTTTGACTGTTCAGCTGGCTGTCAAGCTCCTCGGGGGACTGGTTGACCTCAGCAGTGGTTTGACAGCAAAACCTGGGTTCATCAACAAGTTCACTCTTGACGCAAAGCAGTCGGCCAGTGCGTCGAATGGCAAAGCCGTTGTCGGTTCTAACAGAGCCAGTGGGGGCTGTGGCGTGTCCTTCAAGTCAGACTTTGTATTTGACCTGGTTGGCTTTGCTACAAAATGGTGGAGGAAGAACCTGTATCACGCTGAGAAGCCCATCAAGCACGTTTGTTATAATTTTTGAGATCGTCAGGAAGAAATAGGATAGGATAACGGGCCTGTAAAAATAATCAACTAATAACTTAATAAGACTCCGTATGTTTCGCTACACTATCGAACACTTAAGCAGCCACCAACGATGAATGTCTCACCAGTCTCACCACATGCAAGAAATATGCCATTAATGATGCAACAACTACCTAGAGCCAACACTAAACTCTGAACAATATAATTTCAAGCTCTCCATGTACTTATGATTGGCTTGCTAAACTGCCCAACGTCGTCCCGCAACAAAGTTCCCATGATGGCGCTAAAGCTCAAAGCAGAGTCGTACATAGATCCAATTCGATAGAACTGCGCTTCGCTTGCAGCCAGGTAGTGATCTGTAGACTTTCTTGCTACTACGAAGCTGGAGTATCAAACTTAAAAGGAAGCTGCGTGAGTTGGTTTAAGCTTCTGCACAGTAATGATGAGCTAGAATAACGCGTTGTCAGTCGTTGTTGGTTATCAAGCGCCCCTTGCCCAATATGTGCTGTCTGATGAGAATCCCAAACCACCTCTGATCGGTCGTCTGCCGTGGCTTTAGATCTGTTAATCACGGCACCTGGGGATATATATTACTTATGACAGTTTCTTTCATGCCTCGGTACTTGTGTGTTGTTTTGTTACCCAGAATTCGGGGCTGAAAGCTCCCCAGTTGCTCAACTATAGTATGTGACGCAACAGCTACCTGATCTGAATCAACGCTCATCTCTATGAATAAAATGGCCGTGGCCGTGAGTATAGCACTTGGGATAGTTATTTCTTATCCCTCTAGTTTACTGCTGCTTTACTTAGTGCCCCTACCGAAACAATACTCGTCTTCACTGGTTTCTAGGTTGCTTCTCGAGCTGTTATACAAGATGTTTGAAAACAACACCGGTGAGAACCACATACCAATCCCTAGCACATATCTATCAAAGACGTTAATAAACTGGCTTTTGCTCCCAGATGCCCTTATCAATCTTTAAGCACCTGAGGAAGGTGACATGAAACTGGGCAGCCCAGCAAGTGGATTTTGAAGTGATAGAGCGGGAGGATAGCGACAGAGTAATTCCATTTCCTTCAGACCTAGTCCCGTAAGTGTTAGCTATCCCATTTGAGCTCTCTGTTGTACAGTTTCAAAGTACGTCTGCGCAGGTCGTCGGTACGGTTCATGTCACCGACTTCAGCAACTCGGTCTGAAGATGGAGGACGCACGCGATGTGAACATGTATACTTGGCCGGTCAACCACCGCTAAAATCTGACTGTGCCTGAGTTTAGTAAGTCTTACCTACCCAGGCCGATGTTGAGAAAAATGGGCATGAATCAACCCAAAATTCCTACTATCATGATAAGCTTGGATGTGGATGATTCCTTGACACAATCTGAGCTGGTGCTGGGAGAACCGTTAACTATCACACCACGTGGCAGGCATGGAATCTGGGTACGTTCCATATCCATACCAGGATCCCTGTCGCTAAGCAACAGCACCACCCACATTGCTTAGGTACGCTGGAGCTTCTAGGCGCTCCACTCACTCACTGTCAGCCTCCTATGCCCGGGGGTTTTAGGGGTTCACAGCGACGGGACTCCCGTCCTCTTTAGACTTTACGCTGAATGCCTGAGGATGTCGTGTGAGAAATCTTTCACTCTTGCATCCTCTTCATCTTGATCGGAAACCAAACCCACCAAATCCACCAAAGTCGTCGTCGTCGTCATCGTCGATCCCAATCGTAAGGAACCGAACCAAACCCCCAGGTTCCAGAATTTCAATTTCACCGTCGCTGCCCCTGAACCCGAGCAGGATATCCCGGACCCTTATTACCTAGGGATCCGCTCCACCGTCAACCTGAAGTCACTCACTGTGCTCCGTAGGGTATAGGGACCTGGACCGACCGAGAGCCCGCGCACCATCCAGCCCAGTCCAATCTACGACGGCCAGTGACTGGAGCAAGCAATTAAGACTGCGACTTGGCTAGAGTGTTCCGAAACAGCACAAGACACGCGCTAGAAGCCTCATTCGCATCGCAGCATTGCATCAAGCCTCGGAAAACCCCCCGTTGCCACGCGGACTAGCGCTACTCCTACGACTGCTACGTAAGGTAGACTACAACTTGCCCCTGGACGAAGGAAACGAACCCCTCGTGTCCCCCTCCTTGACGCTCCACTCCGTGTCCGTGCGCTGCCAACGCTCACACCCTGTCACTTGGACCTGGGCTGTCGGTGTCGCCCAAGTGTCCCTTTGATCACGACTTCAGACTGTCTGTCTGTCTGTCTGCCTGCCTGCCACTGGCACTGCCCTGTCGGTGCAGCCAACCAGTCAGAAAGGGTTACAGTACTCGGTAGCATTTGCACTTCTGTGCGCTGCGCTGCTATAGCTCGGGGTTCGGCTGCGCACTCTCCGGTCCCAACCTCGTCCGACCTTGTCCACCTTGTCCACCTCGGTCGCCAGATTCCCGCTCACGACCCTGACCGAAATTGCCAGCTGCAACCTCTTGACCGACAGCCCCGTATCGCGGCCTCTCAGTTCGGGTCAGTTCACCACGGACGAACGGTACGGTACGTACGTACTGAGTGCGCTCTCTTGCCTGTTTCCCCTGCATCCACTGCCCTGCCCTGCCCGGTCCTTGCTCTCTCTCTCCGTCCCGCTCTGTCCCTGTCGTTCTTGTCCTCGTTCGGTGCGCCGCCTGTCACCTATCTCGGTCGTGTCTCCGGACAGAGCCTCTTCCCCCGCGACCACCAACCGCTACGGTGCTCTCCGCTCACCTCCTTGGATCCTCGTGTTTCTTGAGCACGACTCGATCAGCATCGACTGCTCTCGCCAACCCTGTCTGGCCCTGGCCTTCTGTCCCCATCCAGACCCATTTTGAGTGGTGACGTTTCTGCTGCTGCTGTATCTCCGGATCGCTCACGATCTTCAGCGCGACGGCTGTTAATTACGCTTGCTCTCTTGGCTCCCGTCTCCCGTCTTCTAGACCTTTTCCTCTTTCTGCTGCTTCCTATTTGGTTAGCCTCCTCGCTCAACCCTGCCCCTTCACTCTCGCCGTCATCTGCCTTCCTTGCCTTCGGTCCCTGATCTATCAACTCATGTTTTGTTGCTTGCGCCATTCAGCCAAGCGCCATGGCCGATTCCTCAGAACTAACCATCCGCCAGGATCCTCCCGTCGACGACTTCTCCCACTTCTCCGATTCCGAGTCCGATGACGGGCCCTCGCCAGCCGGCCGATACACTCCCGATCTCCTATCCGGCGTTTATCGAGGCTTTCGCAAGCTACCCTCTGTCAAGCTTTCTCGAAGCCCGTCACGTCTCAACCTGAGGAGTTCCTCGTCGAGCCTACACTCTGCAAATTCATCCACCTCAAGCGCCCCGAAAACTGGAGATACGTCGGCCCTCCAGCATGTTCGAAACCTGAACCTTCAATACAGCCTTGCGAAACCTCTTCCGCGACCACCTCCCCGTCGAGATTCTGTGTCACCGTTAGAGTCGACTTCTCTCAACCTGGCCAGTGTTCCTGAGGGTCAAATCACAACGAGCTTTCCCGAACCCCCGTCGTCACAGCCATCACTACCCCCAAGGACAGAGAGCAGGATGGACAGCCGGACGAGTACCATGGACTCGAATTCCTCGGCGCCACCGCCGCACGTGTACGGCGCCCATGAAGCCAACAGCAGCATGAGCAGCGTGTCGAGCTCTGTCAGATACGAGGGTTCTCAAGAGCCCAGCGATAATCTCAAGCCCAGAGGCACCGGATCAGCCTCTGCGGGGCCATCACCGAATGTAGCTCAGGGTCGGTCAACGACCGTCGGAGGGCCTTCTCAGGGCCCTTCCACACATCTCTCTGGCCTAATGTGTAATGTTCATCGGACGACCGGTCGCGAGCCACACGCCCTTGTCGGAGCCACAACCACCATCTTGGGCGACAAGCTCTATGTTTTTGGAGGACGGATCCTGTCTAGAAGTCGGCCCGCCCCCTTAACATCGGACATGTACGAGCTGGATCTTATCAGGCGACACTGGACTAAGCTGGAGACGACGGGCGATGTTCCCCCACCTCGATACTTTCACTCCATGTGCGCCCTCGGAGACACCAAGATGGTCTGCTATGGAGGCATGTCGCCTGCCCCTAACCAGCCTGCAGGCGGTGATCAGCAGCAGCCAGAAATCACCGTCATGTCTGACATCTACATTTACGACGTCCCCACCAAAGCCTGGACCTTCATCCCGACACAGGACCCTCCTCAGGGTCGATACGCCCATTGCGCCTGTATCCTCCCCTCCTCCGCTTCTTTCTCTTCACACCGCGCCCCGCTGTCCGCCCTTCAGCATAATCCTTCGACCGGGAACCCCAACGAGGGGCGAATCGGCGTTAATATTGACGGCTCGGGAGGTGCTGAAATGGTGATTGTGGGTGGGCAAGACGGTAGAAACAACTATATCGAGCAGATCAGCGTATTCAACCTGCGAAGCTTAAAATGGACATCTACGCAGCCTCTTGACAGGAGCTGGGGCGCTTACAGGAGTGTTACGGCTCCGTTGCCTCCCGCCGTGGCAGCCAAGCTCGGCCGAAGACAGTCGAATGGAGTGTATCGCCACGATGGAGGCATCAGTCAGGAAGCTCGGGAACCAGGATCTTCGATGCTCATTTACTGCAACTATAATTTTTTGGACGTCAAGTTAGAGCTGCAGATTCGGTCACCGGACGGAACCCTTACCGAGAGACCCATGTCGGGGACCTACTCACCACCAGGACTGCGGTTCCCTAATGGCGGAGTCATTGATACGCACTTCGTGGTGAGCGGGACGTACCTTACTTCGTCCAGGCAGGAGTATGCTCTCTGGGCCCTGGACCTGCGAACACTGACTTGGAGTCGAATTGATGCTGGGGGAAGTGTCTTTAGTCAGGGCAGCTGGAACCGCGGAGTCCTCTGGAACAGGCGAAACACATTTGTGATTCTGGGCAATCGGAAAAGAAGTCTCGTCGACGACTATAATCACCGGCGCATCAACTTTTCCAACGTGTGCATGGTCGAGCTCGAGGCCTTTGGCTTCTACGACAACCCCCGCAAGACTAGCCCTCTATCGGGCTTTATCTCGGCCAGCAGCCCCTACGCCGGGCCAGGCCTGAGTCTCGCGCGCAAAGCTGGATATACTGCGGGTGGGCGGCACCATTCGAGGGCGAGCGAAGAGCTTGGCGAACGAGCGTTTGCCATGCGAGAACTGTCGGATATGGACATTCTGTGCATTGGTGGCGAGCGGATACCCGTCAACTCGAGGATTGTTGGACGGCGGTGGGGTCCGTATTTCGTACAACTTCTGCGAGAAGGCACGGCGACGCAGGACGGAAGCGATGCGATAACACTCCGATCTGGCCTTGCGAGCAATCCCCTGCGGGCGTCCGCTATTACAATCACGCCGAGCTCCAGGCCAGCCGAGAGCTCTGGATCCATGACCAGCACTGTTGGCTCATCGTTCGGTTCCACCAACATTCCACCAAGCACGGCGGCTTCCAGCATCTCGGCCGGCGCCATGGGCCATGAGGCCAACCCGGCCAACATCAACGCCGCACCGACACCCCATTCACTACCGCCAAACTCACGACCACGATGTCTCTACCTGCCGCATACCTATCTCACGATACAAGCCCTGCTTCACTTCCTCTACACGAGCTCCCTGCCCCCTCCGTCTTCTCCGCTTTGCACACCCCAAATCCTCTGTTCGCTGCTGCAGATTTCGCGACCCTACCGTATAGATGGCCTCCTCGAAGCCGTCGTCGAGCGGCTCCATGCTCTGCTCGATAGTCGGAATGCAGCGGCCGTCTTCAATGCGACAGCCATGGCTGCGGGTGGAGGTCGCGGCATCGATGGGTCACTTAACCCCAACTTCTTTGTTGGGGCCCTGGATCCCGTGGGCTCGCCCACTGCCACATCGGACTTTTCCCTGGGTCACACAGCTGGCAACAGCTTCACATCGGGCCTTCAGACCCGGACTGAAGGTCTCACCCTCAACACGAATGTGCAGCAGGCGAATCGGCCTCCCAGCGAAGAACTATCTGCTACAACGAGCCAGAGCGGCTCGGAGTGGAGTTCCTCAGAGATTGGCGGCAGCGAACGGGAGAACTTTGTTTGGAACGGTGAGCTCAGCAGCGTGATTGGATTGCAGAAGCGAGGACTACGAGGGTTGATGGAGGGCAGAAGAATGAGGGAGAGAACAGGGACGACGACTGGTGCAAGCGGTATGGGGCCGGGATACGCAGGGGGTCAAGGTCAGCAGCGTGTTGGTCTCGGAATAGCAGGATCATGAGCTGGCTATAGAAAGGAGGGGTTAAAGTCTGGTGGGTAACAGATACCAAGAACAAAATACTGCAAAGTGTAACGAAACGAGTCACGGTCTATGTAGAAGGGAGGAGGATGTCAAGTTGGGACGTGCAGGAAGCATCGCTTGGATGGACATATCATGTCATATCATATCATATCACGCGCTGTATAAGATGGAAGCATCTGCCGAGACTAGCCTGATGAGTGATGGTGAGACGTGATGGCGTGAACTTGTTTAGTATCTCGATACGTATAGTAGGATCTGTGCCTGCCTAGTCTCGTTTCAAACGTATGGGCTCTTGGGTTAGACATGAAGGACTCAACAAGCGACATGAAGAACGGCATATAAACAGATAATATCATTATGGGTATCCTGGCGTATATCACATCCTATAACCTCACCCTCCCACCCTCCATCTCCCTCCAATCCTTGTCCGTAAACGGCACATAGCTCTCTCCCTTGAGCCAATAGACTTGCCCCATAGCATCATCACGGCCGGGCTTCACACCCGCCTCCCGCAACGTGTGCTTCTGCTGCTTGTTTGTCCCCGTGATCTGCCCGCCTCCCATCTCGTCGACGATCCTCAGGAACAACGGCCGCGCGAACTTGGGCAGCTCCTCACGCACATGGGCCGCTAAGCTCTGCATCGTCTCCGACGTGGGCTCCGAGGCGAGATGGACTGCTGCACAGCCTGCCCGGCCGTCGTGGTGGGGCAGGGATACGCCGTAGACGTTGGCCTCCTTGACGCTGGCATGTTTGCACACTGCGACGCTCACCTCTGCCGTGGACACGTTCTCGCCCTTCCAGCGGAACGTGTCGCCGATACGATCGTGGAAGTAGATCCTGCCGTCGCTGTCCCATCTCACAACATCACCGGTGCGGAACCACACATCGCCCTTGCTGAAGACATCCCGGAGCACCTTTGCCTTGGTGGCGGCCTTGTTGCCGTAATAGCCCTGGAAGCGGGCAAAGGGGTCGTCCGAGGGCAGACGGAAGAGCATCTCGCCTGGCTCGCCGCTACGGACTGTGCTGCATCTCCCCGTGCGCGAATTGCGGCGTGGCATGTCCGTTTCCCAGTCCACTTCGACGAGGGCTATGGAGAAGCTCATGATGAGGTTGTAAACCCAGCCGTTGCGGCCAATGGCCCCGGCCGCAAAGTCATTCTTGCTGAGGTTGAAGGTGCCCAAGCTTCCCTCGGTGGCAGCGTAAAACTCGCAGATTGCCTCAATGCCAAACCTGTCCTTGAACTCGTTCCATATATCTGGACGCAGTCCATTGCCGAGTGCTACGCGCACGCTGTGTTTCTTGTCGAGGCACTCCCCCGTCTTGGGGTCGTATTGCGGTGGTGCCGCGAGGAGGTAGCGTAGCGTTTCGCCGACGTATTGGATACGTGTTGCGCCCGACGCGCGGACTTCGTGCCAGAACGTCTTTGTGGAGAACTTACGCCCCAGAGCTTGGGTGCCGGCACCGAGCAGTGTGGAGCAGAAGGAGAGCAGGGAGGCCGAGGAGTGGTATAGAGGCATGGACTGTGAAAGTTAGTACCGCATGAGGATAGGGGAGTTGAGAGACGCACAGTGTACATTATTTCGCCAGGTCCGAGGCCGAGAAGCTTCTGCGTCATTGTTCCGCCCACGATGCACTTCCCCCACGATACGACCGCAGCCTTGGGCATACCCGTTGTGCCGGACGTGTAGATGAGGAGGGCCATGCTGGACAGGTTCTTCTCGGAACGCTCCGAGTCCGGTGCGCGGACGGCCTCGGTCGCCAAGATCTGGGCCTCAACCTCTGGCGTGTGGACGACGAAGCAGATATCCTGCAGCGTGTCGCGAACATGCTGTCCGACGTTGACCTCGACGTTTGGATCCACGATACAGAGCTTCGTAGTCGCAGCCTTGAGACAATGCACCAGCGACGCCCCGGAGAGGTTGTAGTTCAGAAACGCCGGCTTGGCGCCAATACTCCAGAGGCCCAACCACAGATATACAAACGTATCCGAGTTCTGAAAGTCCAGCGCGACAATATCCCCCTTCTTCACGCCCTGCTCTCTCTTCAGCCATGTGCCGTAGCGCAGCACGCGGTCGTAGACTTGTGCGTACGAGAGCCGCTTTCCCTCGAAGATGAGCAGGGGACGGTCGGCGGTCGAGGGCTTGCGGGCAACGTCTTCGACAAGGTAGAAGAGGCTGAGGCGGTCGGTCCATTCGCGATAGTACATGCGCGAGCTGCCGGCGACGACGCTGCGGAGGAGCAAGAGGTCGTACCAGGTCGAGGAGCGGGCGTTGAGGTAGGCGACGGTTGCCGCGATGGCGGGAGCCGAGAGGGCGAGGGGGACTGTGAGTTTCGTCAGTAGAGTTGGGAGAGCAGTGCTGAAGTTGGAATGAATACTTACCAGGCATTGTCGTTATTCCTACTCAGTAATTGTGTTTAAATTGCGGTAGTGAAGCCGTCGGACCCAACGGCCAAGAAGGCTCAAGAGGAAGCTCGGGGCGTTGACGTGGGCCGATGGCTCGATAACGATAAGGAGGCCCAAGGTGACGACGCAGCTCTCCACCAGATGCCGAGAACAGGGCTCTTCAAAAGCGACGAGATTCGGAAGCCTCGGGTCGATCACGTATCAACCAAGACGGTAAGGTAATTCTTGAAAAGACGGGGAATAGGCACGTGCGCCGGGACATGTTGACTTTGTCCGTGGCAGCAAAATTGCCCGTTCCGATACGGATAGCTGCGGGGGACCATTCCATTTGTCTGGTTGATTCTTGGCCGTGTCTGGGCGGAGAACAGAGTTGTGATGCCTCGGCTCCGGGTGCTGGCGGCCATGACGGAACATGGGTCTTGATTCGGAATGCGGTTTGGCGCGGGAGGTAACGTTCTAGGGACGCACCGCAGAGGAGGGTTTGGCTGAGAAGGGGAAGAGTTGCGGGACGAGATTTGAGGTTGTGAGGAGAAAGGACAAAGCTGTGGTTGTGAGAGAGGAGAAGTTGTAGAGTCGAGGTTGAAGTTGGAGCATTGCTTACGCTTCTTGTTTGATGCTGGCTGACTGGCCCTGGCGATCTCTTCAACTTGTATGAATAGATCGGTAACGCTCAGTTACCGTAAGCGTGCACTATTCTAATAACACAATCAACAAACTTGATCAACATGCGCAGTCAGAGCATGCCAGCCAGCGTGTTGCATGCTCAACTTATTAGAACGAGGACAAGTTGACTACTCTATGAACCTCGCTTAACAACATTTTCAATCCATAGCAAGCGCCGTAATCTCTTTGTTGTAACACAACTAAAGTGCTTCTCGATGTAGGCAGTGTTTCTTAAATTAGACCTCTGGGTACCTGGGGTCCATCTCGTCCGTCGGCAGTCGGCGCTTAGACGCACCGAGACGCCGCACCTCTCACGTGACATGGTGATGTCGTGTCTAAGCTATCCTCCCCAAGCGGCAGGGAGCCTCGATAAGAGTCGCAAAGGTCTACAACCCCCGCGCCTCTTGTTCAATACCTCCCCGCCCCTCCTCAGGACGGCATCATGGCGCCCGGCGACGTCCAAGACACTTCCGTGGCGCCGGCCGCCGCAGCCGGCGCAAAACCCGACTCTCAGCTGAAGCTCCCCCCCCCTGAGAAGTCCTCCGACATGACCAGGCGCACTCGCGTCGTCCTCTCCTTCTGGCTTATCGTTCTTTGCCTTGGGCTTCCGATCTGGTGGAAGACTACTACGATTTACCGCGCCAACTTGCCCCTAGATGGCATGCTGCAATGGGCCGAGGGCAAGGTGAGATTATCTTCTGTCGCCAAATGCTCCGTGTCGCTGACAGCTTCTTGTAGGCTTGCCGCCCTGTCTTTCCCCTCCAAATCTCCATCAAGGCCGATTCGCTTCAGGAGAATGAGGCTCAGAACCTCGTGCGCCTGACGCAGCACGCTCTCGACGATCACAACGACTTCTCCGGCCACCACCTCCGCCTCCAGCTCGCTCCCAAGTCCGGCGCCAATGCCACGCCCTCTCCCGCGGCCGACGACGATTCGCACGTCGCCTTGACGATCCAACTCACACCCGGCGAGAGCAACTCGGCCTCGCTTGACCCAGACTCGGCTGTTCTTAACATCGCCTACCCGCCCAACGCCGTTCCCTCTCCCTCCTCATCCTCGTCCACCCTCGCGACTTACATCGCGAACGAGCTCCAGTCAACCTTCTCGGAGGAGCAGTCCATCATTTCCTACCTCCTCTCCACCTCTTCAGCCGCCGATGCTCGTCCCCAAAGCTTGAGCCCCGAGACCGTCGACCAATTGTCGAAGCGAACTACGCGATCCCTGCGATATGCGGCTACGTACCACCTCACCTTCTCGCTCTTCACCGCCGGCGCTGTCCCCAACACCTGGGATATTGAGACTGCCATCGAGGACTATATGAAGCCCATTCTTGATGTTCTGGGTCCGATTCATAACTTTACTATCGATACACAGGTGCAGCTTTATGCGACGCCGGGTGCCCAGTCGCAGGTGTTGAGTAAGGACGATCTCGCTTCCTTTATCAACGCCGCTGAGTGGCCCCTCTCGCCTTCTATCGCTGGCGCCCCGACCGTCAACTTTGTCATCTACGTTGGTGACCAGAACATTGGTCTTGACTCGGAGGCGGAGACGTCGCAGTCGTGGATGTTCCCGCAGTGGGGCAGCGTCTATCTGCTCAAACTTCCTGACACGACGACGCATGTGTCGAGCGAGACGCTCAAGCAGCCGATGCTTACTTTCAACGGCCACCTGCTTTCGCTACTTGGCACGCCTCAGTCGGGCTCTTTACCGCTAAGGTTGTCTACGCTGTCTCGCATTCGTTCTGCAGATTTGCTTCTGCGCGCTTCCTCAACACTCGGATCCCTGGCACGGCTGTCCCTTGCTCTTCCTTCAATCTCCATTCCCCGCAGCGTGGCTGATGGAGTTGCTTCCACCATGGACCATCTCCAGCAGGCTTGCTCCAGTCTCGGCGGTCCCTCTGGCCTGCTGCACGCGAGGATTGCCGAGGAGGAGGCTGAGAGAGCCTTCTTTGAAAAGAGCATGGTTGGCCAACTGTACTTCCCTGACGAGCACAAAATCGCTGTCTATCTACCACTACTGGGGCCTGTGGGAGTCCCGCTGGTGATGGGACTGATTAATGAGCTAAGAGGATGGGTCAAGAGGAGGAGGCAGAGAGCCAAGGATACAAGCGAGAAGAAGGCCCAATGAGTATATATTTGTCACGATTACTGAGCACGAGTAGAATCATAGACATGAGTATTTTAATTACCCTTCATTGATGTTCTGAGATAGAATTTCAACCCCCTGCAACTGGTCCCTGAGCATTACGTAGCTGTCTGTGGCTATTTTTGCTCGGGTCCAACGGCCTCTGCTGCTCAAGGTTCCCCGTCCGTGCCCAGTCTTTGACGTATTTCCTCCGCAATCGATACCTACTAGACTACTTGGGTATTAGCCTTTCCGTAGGTACCTAGCTCCCACTTCAGATGCTCCGTCTCCTCTCGTACACAATCCCATTCCAACCAACCAAGGGAGATATTCATCGCCCGTCCTCGACCAAGATGCCATGACACGGCAAAAATGCTGCCCGAACCGACCTTGATCTTTACCCTGCCCAGCATCCACGACGGCCTCACCCTCGATTGTCGAGTCTACCACCCGCTATCTTTGACTGCGAATCCGCGAGCGCCGACATGGCAGCGGCACGCGGCTATTGTTGCACATCCGTATGCGCCCATGGGGGGGAGCTATGATGACCCGGTGGTCGAAACTGTTGCTGCACAGTTGCTGCGGAAGGGATATCTAGTGGGCACCTTCAACTTCAGGTATGCACTCTGTGTCGCTGAAGTTGTCGAGATGACTTGCTAATCGAGGTGCAATGGCGTAGAGGAGCGCATGGCTCTTCTGGCCGGACATCGTGGACTTCGAAGCCAGAACGAGACGACTACGCAACCTTTGTGGCCTTTATTCTACACTATGTCCACTACCTCGATCCCTTCCGACCGCAACCCTCCGATGGCATACGACACGGCGAGTCGTCAACTGCGACCAAATCAAGTACACCTCTCGACGTCAACGCAGCCATCAATTCAGATCGAGTGCGCCCTGTGCTCCTTATGGGCGGCTACTCATACGGAGCAATGGTCACGACTCTGCTACCCCCGCTGGATGCTATCCTCCAGCCCTTTGTATCGCCAATTGCTGGCTCGGACGCTGCAGAGGTCCGTCTTCGAGCTGCACACCTGGCCGAGCAGCAGAATGTTGTTCTGGCGAGCGCCCGCGCTGCAATGCGTGAACACGGGTCGTTGAGGGGCAAAAGTAAACGGGGCGTCAGGATCGGCGGCGACGAGGGAGGTAGTCCAAGACGAAGCCACGAGAGTGGGAGGAGGAGCTTCTCGCTGGACCAGGAGAGGATTCATCGGGGTGTTCACGAGCTCATTGCCAAGGCCCGTTCTGGGAAACATGGTCAGAAGCTCGTCCACACTCCGACGAGTAGCCAAGGCAGTACTGTCGCTCCGCCTCCGCCAGGCGAGCAGCTTCCTACAGTCACCGACCTCACCATGCCGAAGCCAGCCTACTTTATGATCTCGCCGCTACAGGGGCTGGTGACGCGCCTAGCCACCATGTCCCTCGTCCCCTCGGCGCTAGTCAAGAACAAAGACTCGCACGACGTGGCCGCGGAGGAGAAGCTCGTCTGGAATCCTGCACTGGCCATATTTGGGGATGCGGACGTGTTTGTGGCGGCGCATCGGCTGCGAGCCTGGACTGCGCGCTTAGAGGAGAAGAACGGATCCAAGTTTCGCGGGCACGAAGTTGCGACTGCAGGCCATTTCTGGGCTGAGGAGGGGGTTGTGTCCAAGATGAGGGATATGGTTGGGGCTTTTGCTGAGGAGTTGCTTACGGATTAGGCGTTATGGGCACTCGTTATTACCTGAAAAAGAGCTGATCATCACCATGAGGTTCGAAACAGCTTTGGAGAGCAAAGAATCGTGGGAAGGTGATGTCACGGCGAATACCGGAGCCCAGGTACCGAGCTGACCCACTCACGGCTCCGTCTCCGGAGTTGTCAAGCGGAGACGGGGCCGAGTTCACAGCATGATACGAACCGTACACCAATACAGAGTAGAAAGGCTCCTGGTCCTTCATGCCAGCCTAAGGCGATGTTGATGGGATGGTATTGAATGGAGGTATATAATGGACTAGCATACCAAGCGGGGGAAGAAGTTGATTGAATCCTGTGGGGAGAGTCTTACCGAGGACATGGGCGGAGGCATTGGTTAGGATATGACATGGTGGGTGTTGCAGACATGTTCAGGCATGAATCACGAAAGGAGCGATAGTGCATGACGATTAATCTTTCGATTGAACAGCTATATAAGCTTAGTGCTCCAAGAGCTCAGCATCGAGATTAGTTGCGATGAACCATCCCCTTGCAATGAACTACTACGGGAACGACAGGGTATGACGATTCATCTTGCGATTGAATAGTTATTATACAGGCACAGTACTCTCAGAGCTCAGTATGGCGATTAGCTCTTGTGCTCAATCTCATGCTTCTGCTCAACCTCCTCAACCCTTCTCTCGAGATCCTGACCAGCAGCAAACTTGACCTTGTCCATGCCCGGAACGAACAGAGGAGCCTCGGTGAAGAGGTAACGCATCTCCTCAAGGGGTCGGTTGGCGGTCTCGGGGAGGATGGCCCAGAAGAAGAGGGCGTTGGTAAAGTTGCAGACCTGCAATCGTTGGGTTAGTAAAGCGAGGGGCGTTTACTCGAAAGGGTTTTACTTACGATGAAGAGGATGTACCACCTCCAGCCAATGCCGGTCTTGTCGTCAAGAGCAACAGAGGTAGTCTGGCCGATCATGGTGTTGAAGGCGAAGGACGCCATGGTGGCAATGGAGACACCCTTGGCTCGGGTCTTCATATCAAAGATCTCGGCAGGGATAATCCAAGACAGAGGACCGCAAGTGGCGCTGAAGGAGATGTTGTAGAGCCAGGTGATGACGATGAAGCCCCAGCCAGCGGCGCCAGTGCCGACGTGGCCCGCTCCCGGGGGGAACTTGGCCAGAAGAGCCGTGGCGATGATGAAGGTGAGGCAGTTGAAAAGGTTGCCGCCGATCAGAGGCCAGCGACGACCAGTCTTGTCGATGAGCATCATGCAAGCGAACTGGGCGACCAGGGCGAGAACGGACGAGATCATCTGGTAGCGGAGGGTCTCAGTACCGGAGATACCGATCTTGGCGTAGATCTTGACGGAATAGTACTGAATGGCGCTGACACCAGTCATCTGAGCAGAAACCTGGCAGGCGACGGCGAGGAAGAGTCGGCGGAAGCAGGACTTGTCGGTGAAGAGCTCGCTGTAGCTCTTGGCAGAGGCCTCGTGCTCGACAGCCAGTCGCTCCTGAATCTGATCGAACTCGGCGCGAACCCAAACATCCTCGGTGTTGCCGTGGGCGTGCAAGTTGGCCAGAGTCTGGAGACCCTCGTCAGCACGGCCGTGATCGATGAGCCAACGGGGGGACTCGGGGAAGAAGAGGATCAGGGCGGCGAGGATGACGGCGGGGAGGATCTGGATGCCAAGGGGGATACGCCATTGACCCGAGTTGTTGTTGCTGACACCGGTAAATGTACCTGGAAGCAAGCATTGTTAGAGTGATGGAGTCGGTTGATCGAGTCGGGGCATGATTTACCATAACCGACGGCAGAGGCGACGAGAGCACCGATACCAAGCATGAACTGCTGCAGGGCAGTAACTCGACCACGGATATCAGGATGGCACAGCTCGCCCTGGTAGACAGGGACAATCATGACAAGGAAACCGACACTTGAACGGGCATGTTATGTTAGTCAAGAACCATTGCAGCAGAGAGAGGCATGTCATGTTTAGCACGTACCCAACGCCAGCAAGACATCGACCGGCGAGCAGATAGTTGAGATTTTGAGCAGCAGTCTGGAGAACTCCACCGAGGATGAAGACCAAAGCTCCGATGAGGATGGTCTTCTTTCGGCCGAGTCGATCAGTGCATGCACCAGCGAACATGGCGCCAAAGAAAGCTCCGCCAGTGAAGACGGACACTACAGCGCCCGTCTTCTTGGGTTCATCTCCAAACAGGGTGATGTAATTGGGAGAGGTGATGACGGATGCAATGACACCCAGATCATAACCGTAGAGGAGAGAGCCTAGGGAGGCAAAGACGGAGACCAGAAACTGGTACCACTTGGGTGGGAGAGCCATGGTGAAGGTGGATGCGGAACTCTCCTTGTTGTCTATCGAGATGGTTGGGTTATCGTATCGACACTTGGCTGGATCAGACAGTGATTGACGTCCGAGTTGATGGTGCGAGCGATGGCCTTTTAAGCATCTTCAGAAGCTACTGGCAGGCAATCTATCACCGTCTCCATGGGGTCAAGGATGGATGCCAATGCAACTCCACCAGAGCAACCGACGCGACGGGTATTGGACCGCGAGGAAGAACAAGGGCTAGTACAGTAGTTCTGGTCTGGTCCGTTGCGGTAAGGTATGGTATGGTATGGTATGGTATGGTCTGGGCATCGCATGGCATCGCACCCTAGCCCGGACCCGAAACTGAGCAGCCCCAAGATTGTAATTGCTATCATCATCAACAGGCAATTCCCGAGTTGCACGACTCGATTCCAAGGACCACACTTCCCCGCATGGGCCTCCAGCTGCGGGTCTCCGGAGTCACTACCGTCTTTGGGGGCGCCATCGTGGGTTAGGCCGGGGCGCTGGGGGCAGGCTGGCGGCCCATGGGGAGAGGATTTTGGCGTCTGGCTCAGCTGTGGAGAAGGAGGGCGGAATCTCCCTAGCCCGTTTGCGGTTCGGTGCTGAGGAGGCTCGGCGAGGAGAGGCGAGGAGAGGCGAGCTTCGGCGGGCTGCACACCGTGGATGGAGGCCAGCCATTGGAGCGCACACAGACGTCGACCGCGTGAGCTCAGCTTGGGCTCAAGCCGCTCAAGGTGTCTACAAGCGCTCAACTGGCAATGGACGGAACTTTCTCCCGTTGGCTCGTGGCTTGGCGTAGCGTGCGTGCTGTATCCGTAGCTCTGAGCGGACGACAAAAGACGGACGAGACTGGTGGAGTTTTCCTCGTTAGCTCCGGCCTTGTATTCCTCCCCCGGCCGAGAATGCTCACCACACAATCCCCCAGAGGCTGGGGGGGCCCCGGTCTTTTCGAGGTCTCGTGTTGTGCGGGGACGAGTCCGCCCACCAGACCCCGGTCGGGGAAAAGGTAAATGGCCTTAAGGCAGTCGTGGACCCTGATGCGCTCCAATCGCTACGCGCGGCTGAAGCGCACGAACCGGAAGACAGACGCGGTGAGTGCGTCCGCTGAAGCACCGAGACGACGACATGTCCACATGTTGCTGTTTGGCCCCGCGGCGGGCTTGATAACCGTGGGATTGTGGGCTACCTTTGACGCGCCTGGCGTGAGCTGTCAACCGTGAGGAGGAGGATGAATGAGGTTCTGGACGTTCCCAGACGGGGCATAAATTGTCGTGTGTGCTCGTGACTGAACTGATCTGGTAGCAAATCTGAGATTGTCACATCTCTCCAAAGAAGCAATTTCTGTCTCTTGTTCTTCTTGCATTATCCATCTGTGTGTGTGTGCTTATCCTGGAGATATCTGCCACAGTCTCCAACCATGGCAACCTTTTGTCGAATTCCCGACCATGAGCGGCCAACCATCTCGGTTGATCCCAGCTCCGTCATCTCCAAGATCGAGGACAACATCTATGGCGGCTTCACGGAGTGAGTTTCCGAAGTCTCGATTCTTCCATCCCATCCCAACGCACCGGTTGTGGCCTCTCCAGGGTGGTAGTGGCAGTACTGACAAGCCCAGGCACATGGGGCGCTGCATCTACGGCGGCATCTACGACCCCGGAAACCCCCTGTCCGATGAGAACGGCTTCCGCACGGATGTGATCGAGGCCATGAAGGACCTCAACGTGCCTGTCGTGCGCTACCCCGGTGGCAACTTTGTCGCGACCTACCACTGGCTGGACGGCGTTGGACCCAGGGAGAAGCGTCCTGCGAGGTGCGTGAACTGCTCCCCCCCTACTCCGGGAATACGTGCGCACTGCACTATGCACGCCCGAGACAGGGCTGGGCTGTGATGGTGTCCTGGCAGCATCTGACAAGAGACATGGGCTCTAACAAGAGACATGGCAGGCCTGAACTTGCCTGGATCGGCACTGAGAGCAACGAGTTTGGCACGGATGAGTTCTTGAAGTGGTGTGAGGTTGTCGGCACCGAGCCCTATTTCTGCCTGAACTTTGGAACGGGTAAGTTGTCCCCCCCATCATATGATTCTAGAAGGATTGCAGTGCATTTCCGATTAGGGGTTCTGGACCTTTGTGCTAACTTATTATTAGGAACCCTCGATGAAGGTCCGTCTCGCCATGAGCAGCTTTAATCCTTGGTGGTTTGCTGACATGTGGCGTGCCAACAGCTCTTGGCTGGGTCGAGTACTGCAACTCGGATAGGAACAGCTACTACGCCAACCTGCGTCGCCAGAATGGGCGTGAGAAGCCTTACAATGTCCATCTCACTCCATCTCGAGATGAGACAGCACGTGTGCTAACTGTCAACAGGTCAAGTACTGGGCTCTGGGCAACGAGATGTGGGGGCCGTGGCAGGTTGGCCAGATGACAAAGGAGGACTATGCAAAGCAGGCCTATCAGTGGGCCAAGGCCATCAAGCTGCTCGATCCCAGCGTCGAGCTCATCCTCTGCGGCGAGACCGGCTACAGCACCTGGGACTCGTATGTCATCAAGGAGTGCATCAAGTTTGACATCCATGGCCTTGGCGGCAGCACCACTGCAAGCCTGATTGACCAGCACAGCATCCACGTCTACACTGCCAGCTCTGACCACTACAAGAACGCCACCGGTATGTTGCTGAGGTTGAATTGAACGAGAGAGTCCGAGTTGAGTTGAGTTGGAGACTGACAATTGCAGCCCCGAGATCTGCCGAGCGTGCCATTGAGATCACGGCTGGTCTGATTGATCTTGCCCGCATCGAGAACGGAGTTCCCCCTTCGGTCCGACGACAGAAGATCTGCTTCGATGAGTGGAACGTCTGGGATCCCGTCCGCGCCCCTGGCGAGGAGGGAGCCGAGGAGAAGTAGATGGCCCGACAACCTCGTCGCCAGCACGCCTGCTAACCTCAAACTAGATACGACCTCTCTGACGCGCTCGCCGTCGCCGTCTGGCTCAACGTCTTCATCCGCCAGTCCAAGCACATGGGCATGGCCAACATCGCCCAATCCGTCAACGTCATCTCCCCCCTCATGACCACCAAGGACGGCCTCCTCAAGCAGCCCACCTGGTGGCCCCTCCTCCTCTACAGCAAGTACATGCGCGGCTCGACCGTGGCCGTCAACGTCCGCTCGGGCGAGTACACGGGCGACACAGCACCCGCCTGGATCCGCGGCACCATCGAGACGCCCTGGCTAGACGTCAGCGCTGCGCTGGACAAGGACGGCGTGGTGAACCTGGCCGTGGTCAATATCCACGAGGAGAAGGACTTTGAGACGGAGCTCAGGGGCTTGACTGGCGGAAAGGAGGTTGAGGTGCACACCGTCAGCGGAGCCGACGTCAGGGTGGTCAACACGGCCGAGAAAGAGGAGGTGGCCATCAAGGAGTCCAAGTGGAACGGGGAGGGCTTGTTCACGTTCCCCAAGCACTCTCTTACACTGCTTCGATGGAAGCTGTAGGACGTGCGAGGGTGCACCTGAGGGGAGTTATCGCGACCGCCGCCATCACCCGTTGGGGCGGTGGCGTAGTTGGGAGCGCGTCAGACTGAAGTTCAAACTTCATTCCTTATATCTGAAGGTCACCGGTTCGATCCCGTTTCATCCCACGAGGGTCTTCAAGACCATCTTTTTGCTCTGTGCGGGTCCTTATTGCTCCCTGTTGGTTGTGGGACCGTCTTTGGCATAAGGTTGTGCTGCTCACGTTTTGGACAGAGATATAGAAACATCAAGTCATCGAGTATTGACGAATTTTACAACATCATGCCATCAATTCAGCTAGGGAGACTGTTTGCGTCATTGGTTATGTGATTCGAGTCTCGGGATATGCTACATGCTCTCTGGTGATCGAGTTGAAAGTTGCCCAAGTTAACTCGTATTCGTAACTTAGTACTGCCAAAACACTCCACTCCTTGATACAACCTAGGCGTCCCATTGAGATGCTCCGGTCCCTCATTCACCTAACTGGTTCTCCTCCTCGCCACCATCCTCCTCAGAATCGGAATCTTCCTCAGCAACATCAGATGGTTCCTCAGCCAAGTGCGCACCACCTTGATCTTTGGCGAGAAATCCTTGCTCCTGTTGTACCCAGCTGTCTACGGCGGCCACGGCACCATCGGGATCATCCTGGTATGTGAGAAGATATCCCTGAATGGCTGCAGGACTGAACACCAGCTCTGGAACTTTCTTGCTGAACTCGATGGCCAAAGAGCTCAGGGATGTCGTCGCTATAGCCGGCTCGCCGAATGAATCTTTGCCGGTTGCTGTTCCAGGGGTATCAGGTCTTTGGCCTGCTTCTTCCTCACCACACGAAGCCTCATACATCTGAGTAAACAACTGAGAGGCTGTCTCAGAAGTCGCAAGCCCGAACTTGACGGAAAAGTCAACTCTTCCAGGACGTATAAGGGCCGGATCGATATTCTCCGTGTGATTCGACGTCATGACGAGGACTCGGCCCTCCTGAGCACCCACGCCATCAATAACGTTGAGCAGCCCCGACAGCGAGATGCGTTCTCGACGCCCACCCTTCTGTTGTCCAGCGTCTGCATCCGCGGATTCCCGGTTCCGCTTGTGCGTGACGCTTGCTGCGTCGATATCTTCAAGCAAGACAAGACAGGTGCGAGGAAGCTCCCGGAAGAGAGTTGCCAGGCTGTCCTCAGTGAGCCGGGGCGAGTTCAGGCTGATCATGTAAATGTTCAGGCCCATTAAGCCTGCGGCTGCGAGAGTCAGACTCGTCTTGCCCGTGCCCGGAGGCCCGGAGAAGAGATAGCCGCGTCGGTAGGGTATGCCTCTGGTGGCATACCAACGTTTGGTCCGGGGGTTCAGATATCGCTGAAGATCATTGATGAGCCCTTCCTTGACAGAGTCGTCGAGCGCGATGGTTGACATGGGCCTCGTCGCTTTAGACATGCTTTTAGACCAGCCCAGCTCGTTGCCAAACAGTTTGGCTGCTCGGTAGATACTGGTCCTCCCTCTTTGTCTTTCGAGGTGCTCAAGGCGGGCATTGTATACGAGCCGCTTGAGTACTGTTACGTCTGTTCCAAGGCAGGAGATCACGATATTCTCCGGTCGACGCGAATACGGCAGGGAGTCTGAGTTCTGGACTGATCTTGTGAAGGACAGGATGCGGTTTTCGTAGCGGAAGTAGTGCGTTCCCATAGCTGGCGTCCAGTGCAAAGGCTGGGCGTTGTACAAAGATATTTTGGACCGCAGATCATCAAGACTGTTGGTCTCGGTGTCGCCATCGTCAATCAAGCTGTCCCCTTCGCTGTCGCCTCGGGCAGGATCACGGGGGAATGCAAACTCTTCATGCTTGATGGTGCTGGAAGCGAGCAGCCGGTTGTTGTTTCGGGACAGGCCGTTCCTAGCGACCCAACTCATCAAGTAGTTGTAGATTTCATCGTGGGCTCCAACTTCGACAGTCGATACGAACCGAGACTTGAGAGTGCTTCCCAAAACTTCGGCAACATAGGGCGTGACAAAGAGAAAGAAGGCAAACTGGGGTAGATAACTGCCCCCTGTGAACAGGGTCTGCAGAGCCCCTGCAAATGAGCCTTTGCTGAAGATGCCGTCTGGTGTGTTTGGGGACTTCATTCTGCTGGACTTGTGGGAGTTGAGATGTTGCAGGAGGAAAGCAAGACAGAATCCATACCCAAAGCCTTCTTATATACCTTATCCATTGTCCCTCATAAGGCAGCTGAAGCTGCCCCATTTTCTTACCTGCATGTCGTCCCACTTGGAAAGAAGCTCCGACTTGCATGGTCAGAAGGCCGAATTAGGCAATCAGGCAACGCTGTGAGCCAATAACATGGTTCGCCAGGACTCCTTTCTGTATTTCTCGCCCCACAGTCTTGGCGGTCAGGTGGGTCAGTGTGTAATCGCTACTTGACAAAAATATATCAGCAGTGAGATGCGAGTATAGCCTCTAGATATGATAAGTATTTCTGTCACCAGCTTGCTTTTCAGTATGTAGAGTGTGTTCTTTAGGTGTCAGCCTGCATGAGAGAACACCAATCAGATGCAGCGTTCAGATCGCCACCGCAGGACTGCATGCAAACTTGGAGAACGAGGGAGGTGTGGCTGAATTGATTGACGCCTACGTATTGTTCTGGGCCATCACCGGAGGCTGACTACCCTGGAGGGTCAGAGAAACCAGACTTGAAACTGGTAAAAGCAACCCAGGAGGCAGCTGCTATCTACCTATGAATATTAAGACTGTTTCTTCTAGCAACGCTGTGCTTTTTGTTTGGTGCTCCAGGGACGTCACTTGCTCATTGTAGTGGCCGTCGCGCGACTAACACCCATGGAAACAAATTTGCTTACAATACATAAGTAGGTACGGTAACTGGTACCACAAACGATACCCTTACCCACGTTCAATTAATTGTCTACTAATTGTCGCGCAGTATCAGGAGTACAGCTGGTCTTGAGAATACCTCGGCTTCTGCTACCATCACATCGACATCCGAGCAAACAACCCAGGCGACCACTTCTGCGGCGGCTTCAACCTCTGCTGCTGCAACCGCAACTACTGTTGCGACGACCACGACTTCAACTGCCGTTGCATCCAAGTCTTGCGAATCCAATTATCCATTCCCTGCGTCAAAGACTTGTGCCGCCCACGGTTATGTTGTCACTCCCAACCGTCGGATCTTTGGCCCAGCCGATTCCTCTAGCCTCGAGGCCTGCGCAGCCAGCTGCTTCAAACCGAATGGCTGCGTCTTCTTCATGTTCTCCGAGGGTCAAAACTGCGCCTTCTACAACGGCAGACCTGGCGACCTTGAGTTCACGCAGTATATCGGCATCTTCCCGTTCGCCTACTATGATATAGACTGTTTCAAGTGCAGTTCGCCTGCCCCGTAAAAGGCCGCCTACTGTCAATGCCGAGGACAATTATTATCACCTTCTCCAGACTTCCATCTTTAGACAATTCACCACATTCAAACCAACCGTTTCAAAAAAGCACGAAGCCTGTTCCTTTTCCGCATTTCTCCCATACTCTTAATTGGGTTCAACCTGGAGCACCATCAAGAAACAGTAGATCCTGCTCTTGGCCTTGAACGGAGGCTCTTTCTCGGAGTAGAAAAGCACCTGGTTCGGCTGTCATGAAAAGTCTTGACTACCAGGGTGGTCTATAAAGTCTACCAGATGCTCGCGAAGGAGCAAGACGAGTGCTAGGTAACCCTGCAGAATCGGTATGGACGCACCTTCGTCAAGCCGGAAAATTGAGGCGAAAGTTCATCAGATACATCGAAACTGATCACCTTCAGGTCTTTACTCTCAACAGCCGCCTCAATCAAGCTTCTCTGTACCATGGTTAGTTATTGCGACTAAGCTAATTATGGGTTGTCTGATCTCTTCGCGCACAGTCTGGGGTATGGGTTAGGTAGATCGTCTCCTATTATCCCTGGATGTTGTAAAGTAGGGGGCTGGACCGACCACATCGCGACTCGCCATCACCCGAGCTCGTTCGAACGGGCTCGAATATGATGTTGTCCATATTGAAGGCGCGTGAGAATGGCGAAAGGTTGATGGGCAACAAAGCTCCGGGCTGACCAGCGACATGGTGCTGGACGCGGCTCCAAAGACATCATTGCGGCGCGGAACCAATGTTTCTTTTTCTTGAGGGCCAGGCTACTTTGCAAAAGAAGCAAAGAATAATCAGCTCCAACAATCCGCCATGATGGCAGCTCAAGCAAGATCCGAGGTTTTCTAGCTCATCTCTCCACGAAACCTCATCCTTCGGGGACAAACAGACAGCGGGCGCGTGGGTCTTTGTTCTCTCTGCATCACGACCTGAAACGCTCCGTCTGCTTCACTACACGCCTGCCGCTATCAAGAGACCACTTTGATGACCCCTCCGAAGCGCTTGCCGATAGACATAAGATCCCAGAGGTAGAGCTTCAGGGCGAAGTAGCTCAGCTGCAAAAAGCGGCTGCAAGGTACTCATGAGCTCATCTCTCTCCAATCAAGGTTTAGAGGAGCTCCTAAAATAGACGAGCTAACCATTTCGGGAGCCGCCTATTTTAAGTTAAACGCGCGCCTCGAAAGGCTGACCAATTGGGCGACCGCAAGACCCACACTAATCCTGGGGCTCTCTTTCAACACCAAACCCGTTGTATCCGCATCCTGTCCATCTTCAACGTCGTTTCGCCAGCTTCAGCTTGAACCATGGGCGCCAATATTTCCTTGTTTCACCATTCAAGACGCTGAAAAGGCCAACAGATCGACAGGGGTGTGTTGTTTCTTCTCCCCATCTACCTAGTCTGCTTCCTTCTGCTTGTCCTGCCGGCACAATGATCCGCATCGTGGATGTCGAGCCCATGCTCCCGCTGCCCAGGCCCTTGCCGCTGCAGACTTCCCGTCGTTCGTGCCAGCTCTATGGATCCATGGCGCGGCACTCGGGCGCTTCTTCACCAGGGATCTGGTGCGCTATCTCGATACCCTTTTCGTCCTGCTGGCTCCACGTCTGCTTCCCGCACACCACTTCCATGCAATGCAACGACCCCGTTCATTTCCCCAGGCGCCTTTGGCTGCCCACTTCAACGTGGACGAGCCTCATGATCCCCGCCAAACGTCATGAACCGCTCCTAAATCTGCACATCGGCTGGCTCTCGAGATCCTGACAGTCTTTTTAGTTCCCTTCTGTCCATCCGCTTCCGCGCACACCGTCTGAACTGGCCCACGCCGCAGACTCAACTGCTCCACGGCCCTGAACATGCTTCCGTCGTTGACAGCGGCACCTAAAGACTGGCGCTTGCTCAAACCCCATCCGTAGTACGGATGAATCCCTCTTCCAGCTCCGCTCTGCCCATCCTCAGCAGACTGTCTACTGCCTCTAGTTGTAGCCGCCCTGTCAAACCCCTTCTTAACCGCCCAGCTCCAAACAGCCGCCTCCTCGACCAATATCAGCGGCCCATTCACGGTATACTCTTACCTTCAGACACAAGTGTGCGGTTTCATTCCCTCTTTTGTCTGTCTGCCCTGTTTCAGTGCTAGAACCGCCCAAGGCGAGATTGGTCTTTGTCTTTGCCTCAGTTCCACAATCCACCTAGGATGGACGTCGAGGGCCTTAAAGCTGCTTCATATCCGGCCTCCATGGCCTCGCCCTTCTCTCTTCAGACACTCTTCCTTCGCTCAGCCTCTTCCTATTTTCTCTTTCTTTCCGTTCTGGTTCTTCTGTTGTCGCTTCCATCTGTCGCTTTCTTGACCATTGGATCTCGATTTCCCTTTCTTCATCTCCGTGACCCATTCATTATTTCCCTTTAGGACCTCTCGCTTGGCCGAGTCTCCATTCTTCGGGCCACCATCTCAAGACCGGACCAAGCATCCCCAGGCCGGTTGATCCGGGCCTCACCCTCTTTCTTACGCTTAATCCGTAATCTTTCTTACTACTGGATTCGTTCACACTCCGGACCCATTTTCCTTCTCAAAAGATCTTTCTTGTTACACAACCCTTAGCTTCATCATGCCGAAGCATACCAGGGTCCCGAGCAACTCCCAGAACCGCTACAATGCAGGTCTGCCTGTTTCTCTAGCCCCTTCTCCTTTATACAGTCAACACCGTATGACTATGCCATCCAACTACTACAGCATCCCCTCTACCACTGCCGCGTCCATCAACCTCCAAGCCCAGACCCAGCAGCCTACCTACGACTCCTACGCCACGAGCACAGCACCCCCCGTCTCTGTTCCTCCCCCGGTGCAGCACCGCGCCAGCTCAGGAGCCTGGACCCCTCAGGATGACCAGCAGCTGCTCACTGCACGGATGCAGGGTCTCAACTGGGGCCAGATCCAGGCCAACTACTTCCCGTCCAAGACTCCCAATGCCTGCCGCAAGCGCCATGAGCGATTGATGGAGCGCAAGGGCGCCGATGACTGGGATAACCTGAAGCTGCAGCGCTTGGCGAAGGAGTACATGGCCATGAGGAAAGAAATCTGGAGTGGACTCGCCGCGCGAACTGGCGAGAAGTGGAACGTCGTCGAGGCCAAAGTGAGTCAATCCCTCTCTTAAGACCAACCTTGTGCATACGAGTGCTAATGTTTCCTCTCCTTTTCCTCAGTGCATGTCCAACGGCCTCAAGAATCTGCAAAGCGCCGCCCGCGCCGCTGCTCGCCGCGACCGTCTCGAGTCCGGCGCTCTCTCAGGGTATGACGACGACAGCGGCATCTCCGGCATGGGTCTGACACCCGTTGACGAACTAGACGCATCCTATAGCAGCCCCGAGACAACCTCCTCCGTCGTGCACTCCGTCCCCGCCTCCGCCAACACCTCCTTCCACCAGCTGCAGTCGCAGGCGCAGATGGCCGCGCTGGGCGGCGCTCAGTACGGTCTGAGTGCGTATGGAGGCGGCTACGGGGGTCATGGGTATTCATCGAGCGTGAGCTCGAGTGCGAGTGCTGGGCATGGGCACGGGCACGGGCATGGGCATGGGCATGGTTATGGAGCCCATGCTGGGAATGGCCACAGTCAGGGTAATAGCCCGCAGCATTACCTGACGCAACGACCTCAGAGCTCAGACATGGGCATTGGGAATCTTATCAACAGGCCAGGCAGAGCTGGTGTCTAAGCGCTTGACTCAGTTCGTCGCGGCTCACTCTCTTTCATCATCTCACACTCATTTCCACATACTCCTACAACATCATCTTTCACCTCCCATCTTTACTGTTTCCTTTAGAGGCGCACCCCCCCCTGTCGCCATCCATTCCTTTTTTCTATCATCATTCCCAGCATTATCATGCTGGCGGTTCCGGTCCTTTTCACACTACTGCATGGCGGGCAGCATGGGCGAGTTTGGTGTTTTGGCGCTCCTCAGCGATTATAACGACGATCACGCATGACAGGGTTTTTACGCACTCTCGTCCCTTACTTTAGGCGTTGGTGAATTTTTGTGTAATGTCTTTTATTGTTTGTTGCTTCTTGTTCAAAATGGTGGCTATGAAGGAGAACGGGGGAATGCTTACATTTCCTTTGTATAACTAGAGATAGAGATACCATGGCACGAGGATGGGAGCCGATCTAGCAGCGCCTTGTCTTTTGCGGGTTATTGAAACATGCGATATCATGAATACAAGCTTTTTTGCGTTGCGACTTTGGCGTTCTGTCTTCAGATGTTATTAGCATAGATAGTCTACAGTCATGACCATGATATATGATGAGTTGTGTGCAAGAGACGCGCAACACAAGAACCACGGCTGGAGCCGGGATGCCATAGGCCACATTCCCACTATCACTCATACAACTGTTGTTACAATATTCATTCGCTCATCCATCCTACATCACCGCGCCGGCTTCTCGATCTGTAACCGATTACCCGTGTTCTCCACAGCCATGCTCACCATGTCATCCAACTCTTCCTCTTCCCACTCTCCCTCCTCTTCGCCAAACACACTCCTCCACACCCTGCTCCACATGCCCTTCTTGTGCAGCAGAGCAAGGATCATGACTCCGGGAAGATGCCACACGCTCGCCCAGAAAAGACCCCTTGCGCTGCCCTGGTGACCCTCATACCGCCAGAAACGCACGGCTTCTCGCACGAGCCAAGCGTTGATGGGTAAACTAGTGACAGCAAAGGACCACTCTGTCACTCCCGCGGCGCAGAGCGAGAGGCAGAGCGGAATGAAGACGAGGCTGTATCGCAGAGCGACACGCCCATTTCGTGCGGGATTAGTCCATGCTAGCATGCGAAGACCGGCCTTTTTGTACTCCTCGCGGATGGGCCAGCTCAGGGCCATGAAATGGGGAAATTGCCATGCAAAGAGCAAACCTGCCATGACCCAACCACCAATGGATGAGCCGTCGCTGGCGAATAAAAGTTCTCGCCAAGAGCCGTCCTTAGTGGCGGTTTCGCCAGCAGCCGCAGCCCAGCCCATCAGAGGAGGAATACCACCAACAACAGCACCTATCCAAGTATTGAAGGCCGTAACGGCCTTGAGAGGCGTGTACATGCCAGCATAGATGACAATGTTGGCGAAACCAAGCCCCGAGACAGTGGGATTCACACCAAAGTACAAAGCGCCCGTTCCAATAGCTCCAGACAAGACGGCGAAAAGTACAGCGCTTCGCTTCGAAATGAGGCCTCGGACTAGGGGACGGTTTCGGGTTCGGGTCATCTTGGCGTCGGTCGCAGGCTCGTAGAGCATGTTGAAGGCATTGGCGCTGGCCGAGCAAAGGGTCGTGCCGGTCGTGAGGAAAAGTAATGTGAGTGGGCTCAGACTCGGCGTCTCGGTTGTGCTCGGCGAGAGCATCTCGGGAACGGGATAAAGCGCATACGTAGCCATGGCGGAAAGAACGACGAGAATGGTTAATCGTGGCTTTGAGAGGGAGAGGAAAGTGGAAAGGTTCCGGCGGATAGAGCTTGACTGCGAAGCAGCATGCGTTGTAAGTAAAGACGAGGCATCAGGAGGAAGAGGTGTTTCTCCTTGGACGGCGGCGGCAGCAGCAGCCTTTTCGCGGCGTTCAGCCTGTCGGCGTCGGTGAGGAGCAAGCTCCGATTCGGATTGGGAAGAATTGGAAGTATTTGTTGTCGAGGTGGACGAGGATATTGTCGAATCGGGAGTTACAGACGCCGAGGCGGATGTAGAGTAGATGCCATTGGCACGGCGGAGTATGATGAAATCGAGGCAATTTGATCGGTCAAAGAGCCGGTTTGATAGAAAAAACGGTGCGCTTTTCGACGGCGTAGTAGCGACCATCCTAGGCGCAGGAAATGCTGCGGCAGAAGACATCCATCGTCGCGATGCGCAGCTTCGAGGAGCCTTGAGGAGCAAGGACTGGAGCTCCGCGGCGGGGACAAGACATCTTGGTGGTCGCATGATCGCCTGGCTATGGGTTCATGGCCGTCCTCAGCGAGACTCAATCCATAACCGACACGCGGAGCTGGGGGAGGTTCGATTGCTGGGCGTAAGCGGGCTGTTGGATGGTTCGACTTCGCGATGGCAGAATTCTTGGAGGTCTGGCCCAATCAGGAAGTCCCTGGGGGAATGGAAGTGGAACGTGACTAGTCACGTGAGATTCCATTTGATGCTAGAGTCAATTGGGGCCCCCACGCTCTTCTCTCCTCTTCCCTCCACACCATCTTATCAGAATGGAGGTTCTTCTTTTGCAGACTCCGGCCAAACTGAAGGATTCCGGTTGAAGATCCATCTTTCTGAGGCCGCTAGACCTGAGATCATCGTCAAGTGCCGACGCACTTCTCCAGAAAAGCTTCAACAATGACCCATCGCCAAGTGGCTCTCTGGCCGAGGACAGCACCTCCATCTCGACCCACGCGTTCCACCACATGATCACATCTCTGTCCTACATTGGTGAAGAACACTTCCGTTTCTCCATTAAACATTGCATGGACGCTGGCGGAGCTTCGAAAAACGGCAGCCTAGAATGGGACCAGAAGAGCTTTACATATCGAACCCATCAAGCTCTGCCCACCACCTACCATTGTATTCCAGATGGCAGTTCTAGCCGCAATTGGAGGTGAGGGGCAGCCCACAGAACCTTTTGGGTAACGAAGCCGAGCGAATGATCGATTGAATTTGGGCAGAAGTCTGTCAGATGTTCTCATTCGAGGTGGGGGGTGCCAGTGCGGCCCGTCGACATCAAGTACGGGTCACCAAATGCGGCATTCATCAGAGCGACCACGAAACAGTCAAATATCTCTGCTTTTCAGCTCCATAGTCCATACTCCAGACAATAGACCGCCGTTTATCTCAGTAAGAGCCGCAATCGTTTCAGTACCACCTTCGTTTCACAAATCTCACCAATTAATCATGACGACACTCTTAGACGCTCTCCGTCAAACCAGTCAGGTCGACTGCGATACTCTGGATTCAGATGGTACGTCAATCGGACATGAACCATCTCTGTTTGATGATTTACGACTGACTTCTTTATGTAGTGGCTCGGGAGCTAGGTCCTTTCGTGGATTGCACTTCTAACCAAGTTCGCCACTCTCTGCTCCACCCTACACTCGATTGATGCTGACAACCGTCTATCGAAAAGGCCATTGCATTCCTTGAACTTTCGAGACCACTTGCTGGACAATCCCTTTTACATCATGAATCCCTGATCGTAGAGGCCATTCGAGACACCCGAGGGCCTCTCAAGGAGCTTCAGGGCACCACGTCTTTTGAGGAGTTTGTGGTTGAGGTTCTCGTATGAAAGCGTTTCCCAAACGCCCGAGACATACTGACTTGGGCTAGATGATAAAACTTCAACTGTTGACAGTCCCCAATGTGACGGGCTACGTGCATATCCAGACTAACCCGAAGCTGTCTTACTCAACAACTGGCACCATAGATAACGCCTACCGTAGGGTCCTCTCCTTGAGCTGAACCTCCTGTGCCCTGCTAATCTCGCTGTCAGGAATTGTCAACATCTTCGAAGCATTGGCGCCCGAATTTGACACAAAGAGGGTGTGCATCAAAGTTCCTGCGACATGGGAGGGCCTCCAAGCGTGTCGGATCATTCAGATGAAGGGCATTACTACTCTGGCAACTACTATGTTTTGCATGGAGCAAGCAGCTCTAGCCGCCGAAGCACAATGCACCTACATCGCTCCATACGTGAATGAGCTCAAGGTTCACTTTGAGGAAGGGTATGTTTGCCCTTGACATTCCCATTCCCTGTCTGACAATCGCAGGTACGTGGACGAAAACAAAGCCTTTGACTTTTGCCGGGAAGCCCAAGCATACTACACTAGCCACTCCTTCCGCACTCAAGTGCTCGCTGCTTCGCTTACGTCTGTTGATGAAGTGATGCAACTCGCGGGAATTCAGCACGTCACAATCTCACCCCATCTACTTCGTGGACTGGCCTCTACCGACATGTCGGCTTGGAATGGCAAGTTGGGAGAGTACTTTGCGCAGGGCCCTGCCAACAAGAGCTGGGAGACGAAAGATTACCATGCTCTAGTCAAAGATGAGAGCACTTGGAAGCTCGCTTTTACCAGGAGCGGTTTCGGTGCGAGCGAGGGCAAGATTATTCAGGCCATCAACTACTTTACCGACTTTCAAGAAAAGTTGGAGGAGTTGGTGAAGCAACATGCTGGATGATTTCAGTTACCGCCGCATCTTTGTCAGTCTGTGTCGCAACGGCCCGACGCTGGCAACCGAGGCTTCGAACCGTGTCTATATCGGCCTGAACAAAGGAATCAGCACCTTTACAAACCGTACTCCAATGAACGACTGTTTCATTTCCAATTTTTCAATCATCGCCTCTCCCGTGAATCATCAATTGCAACTTCTACTCATCAGATACTCATCAGAAACCTTGTTGTCTTAAAGAACCGAGCAGCCAGCGCAAGGTTACGAAATAGACTCTGCTCTCGGATGGCTCGCTCTACTTGGAAACTCGAAAGTTCTTTGTTCCAGTCTTGAGGCATCGTGAATGCCCTTCCCCTCTTTCGTCCACACCAAGCCTGAATTGGTCAACAAAGGACATCCGAGCACAGACTCATTTGCAATTGAAGGGAGGTTGGGCTGTGGCTCAACCAGGATGTGCACCTGAGTCTGGCCCTGGTTCATTGCTAATTTTGCATCACGCAGCCGTTATTGTGATCCCAATTCGGATGGGCTGTTCAAGCGGTGGTGCATCTTCTTAAAGGTGGACACACAGACACTCCCATGGTGTCAAACCTTTGGCTGATTGCAATTGCTGGGCGACCAACTCAATCAGATCAATCATGATCAATCGCAAATGCTGCAACAAAACCGAAATTCCACCGCATATTCTTTGGGAAGCTATTGCTGCCCAGCTGATTTTAAGCAGCATATGCTCGCTTGTCAAGATGACGGCTAGACACTTTGACTACCCCTAGCAATCCTTGAGCGAGTGCTCTCAAAGAATCAACGGCAATGCCGACGGAGGGAGATGGCCAATACACAGACCACCCTCTCAACCCCTCAAAGAACAGAAGCGGTTTCTTTGTCTGCGGTACAAGCCTCCAGCCTCACAGGGCATGCGCTAGATTGCCTGTCTAAAGAACAATGGTATTGCGTATGGGCCAGTGCTCCTTGCAGCCTGGGTTAGTTACTTCGGGTGCTTCACCTGGTGGTAGAACTCTTTCACTGTGCCTGTGAATTTAACCCTCCAACGACCCGGGTAGTCACTTCATTTCTTTCTTCTCGGTTTTAAGTCTGCACACTCTTTACAATCTATTATTCAGCTTCTTAGCCACACTTTACTCAACCTCTTTCTCACTCCGTATCTGCTCCCTTGATCTTCTTTGCATTGTACCAGATAGACCCTGCGATCTGACCACTCTTGAGCTCTGATCCTGAATATCATCTCTTCATTCTCCCACTTTGCTTGGCGTATCTCTTCGACCTGAAGACGGAGATGGAGGGTATTTCAGCAGTGTTCGGCTCGGGCGAGCCACCCGAATACGTGACACCGGAAGTGGCCGCAAGGCGCCTCGATCCCACTATCACACCACAAGATCCGGACTGGACGTCGGTCCTTCACGAGTTCACGAAACTATTGAAGTCGGAGAAGACAACCATCCAGCAGATTCTGTCTGAACATTTCACCCATCACGAATCTCGCTTGTTTATTCCGTCCGATCGTGCCGACATCAAGAAGCTTCAGGATGCCAACACCAAGCGCTACAACGGCCTGCTTGCGGGACGCTTCAAGGGCGTTGAGCGAAACCTGGCGTCCAAGTTTGCGATGCTGTACTTTGGTCTACCCATCGAGCCCATGATCTCTCCTCTTGATGAGCTGGCTATGGAGATGGGGATCAAAGAGCCAGACCCTCCACGATACAACATCCAGCCGCCGCTGCATTTTCTCTCTGCTCATGATCGCCGAAACTGGGGAAAGGATAGCTTGAGAGGTGAGTCGATTGATCTGCTGCCTGATTGTACAACGCTGAACTAAAACCCCTAAGCCAAGGAAGCCCCAAATTATCCACTGCCAATCCCAAGGGAGAATGAGCCTATTTTGGGTCTTCGAGGAGGTGAGAGCGTCGACGACTCCGATGCCGGTGATGAGTTCGACAGGTGTCCCGACTACGTCCCCAACTCCGAGACTCCTGCCCTGCCGCAGGATGAGTGGATATATCTGTACGGCGTTTATGGATGCATCCCCTTTGTCCCCCGCAAGTGGCAGTCCTTCTCAAAAGCACTCAGACACCTGCTTCATCTGACGCAGGAGGCCATCTTCCCGGACGGTTTCAAATACTCTTTCTTTTTCTTTGATCGAAAGAGCGAGAAGCGGGAAGTGATTCATGATGAACTGCCTCTCAAGGCGAACAGCGCCGCGATGAGATTCCTGAGACAGCACTTTGCGGACCGCTCAACAAGTGGCCATGCAGATTGCTGTGCCTTCTTCGTCAAGCGCGGATGGCCGGAAACTATCCGTGGGCCACTTCACTGGGAGCCACAGAAGCAGCAGTTTGACACGGATATAGTCAAGATTGGTCGCTCCGTCTTCTCCGTCAAGGACGGGCCTGGAAGGGACGCCATCATCTATGCTTATCTGCCTTTCCCCAAGACCAAGGCCAGCAGCTTCACCATTGATTCCTTTGGATCTGAGCAGTTCAACGCCCACTTCAAGGCCACTTTCGATGTTTTGTTCGGCAGGGATCGGGGCACCACCTTTCACCATGCGCTATTCCGTCTCATCAACAAAAACAAGCCGAAAGCTACATGTCAGATCCCTGTGATCTATGGCGCCATGGGCCTGCCGCAATGGGCTTGGGAGATGCTCCATCCGCTGAACAACCCCGGTGCCTGCTGGATGGTGGACTGCTTGCGTCTTGGAACAAGCACGCAAGCCATCATTATGCCCAACTACCACTCCGAACCTCATCCTCACTTGCTTTCATGGGATCCCAAGCCTGGCATGGTACCATACTCAGACGCATTCGACGCCATCCAAAGTATAGTCACAGAAGTATTTGATGCAGAGATGCTTGCGAAGATGGATTCGATCCTTGTGATCAAGGGCGATCCCACCTCCTTAGGTGAAGTTCTTAGTAGAATCACAGCTTGCGAGATTCCGGTCAAGCGCCCGTTTCACCTTGAGCAGCAACTTCAACTTGCGGAGGAGCTTCGTGATCTAAGCTCTCAGACAAATTTCTTTCGGCTTCATCCGAACTGGAGTCGAGGAAAATGTCGCTTGTTTCCAGGCTGGTTCAACGGGGGCGAAATTTCTGAAGAAATGCCACCCCTGACATCAAAACTGGAGTCGCTTTGGAAGGTAATCGACAAGCTTTGTGCTCGTACAAAACACAAGACAGACTGGCGTGAGAAGTACGATCACGTTCTGCTCAAGGCTCTGCCCCCTTGGGACAGTTTCGCGGTGCCCAAAACCGATTCTCCTTCCTATTTGATCACTCCCGGATCGACAGAGAACGACTGGTTTGCCCTTCGGACCTCAATCACGACCTGTAATATCTCCGTGTCGCTTCTGGAAAAGCCACAGGTCGACTGGAGAAGCCGCATCTCCAAGAGCAACGCCTGGGGTATACGAGTGGACAACCGAATCGTCGAGATCGGCGGCGTTGGCGGAGAGGAATGGGGAGAACCCACCTATAACCGGGACCTTCTAGTTGTGAAATCCATCGATGGCGATTCGATATCACCCATCTCCCCTCGCCTGGAAAGCTTGGCCATCGCCGCCAAGCTCCCTTTCGTCAAACCATCCAAGAAGAAAGTTGATGACTGGGCGGGCAAGATCAAAGAAGATGGGAAAACAGCGCCTCCAAGGAAGTCAGCTTTTCCAGAGCCACGGCTGAAGGCTGTCAGCTCTGAGACTCTGCCTGCGACTGTACCTGTGCGCACATCGAGTGTACTGCGGCTCCCCTCAACTCCAACGCTACATGGTCCAACCCAGAATACTGGACCGGGACGGTATGTGGGCTCCCTTGGGTCGTCTCGGCAGACCAAACCGTCAACACAGCCACCAGTCGGTCGGCCACGGCGCAGACGGTCCTTTCAGCAAGCCAGAGTCCAGCAAGTCCGAGAGGATGAGCCAATGGAGACAATTCCAGAGGTGACTGAAGATACTGAAGATATTTACAGCCCTGAAGTAGAATGGCCTACTCAGATCAGCGACGAAGACGCCGAATCAGACCTCTTTGGAGAAGGACCCGAGTTCATGGAACTTGACGACTACCCTGATCTAGACCCCCCCGACTACGACTCCGACTCGGCTTCTTCGTCACAACCTGGTGCACCAATTGACTCCCTACCTGGTCCATTCACAGCGCCGCCCTTCAAGATCGCGGAACTAATTGACAAAGATGATCGAGCTAGAACGTGGGCCACGCAGCCGAGCATCTTTGAAGATTGGGACCCCAAGGCGTGGCCGTCTTGCACCGGACTCGATATCCCCATCACTGCAACACCCGCTGAGAAGGTGTTCCGAACCACCAGCAGTGTTCCCATGGTATCCAAGGCCATCCTCACCCCAAGCGAGCAGGCTGAGCTCCAAGGGGCCTTTTGGGACGTTCGCAACATCGCCCTCAAGCGTACAATGCAGTGCCCTTTCAAGGGTTGCACTTTCAGCTACCGTCTTGACGAACAGCATGTCATTGAGAAACACACAAAAGCTGCTCACCAGACACAGAAGTGTATGTGGTGCGACGAGCCCTTGTTTGAGTGGTGGGATGACGAACAGAAGACGGCTCATCTGCGCAAGAAGCATGGAGCCGAGCTCATCAAGGCTCTGGGCATGAAGGCAAAACCTGGAACCAGATTCGGTAGTGGACGTAAGAACTCCAGCAAGGCCTTTGACGATGAGCATTTCATCGACGTCTTGGGCACTAATAACGGCGACGATGTATTTGCTACTGCTCGGCCTGACTTGCTGTCTCCTACTCCCAACAGAAGGACTGAGGTCCGCCCTCAAACAAAAGGACAGCCATCAGAAGCTCGACTCTTTGCTCACTCACCACAGGGGATTACCAAAGCCCCTGTGGCCAACATGACAAGCAAAAGGCCAGTCCAGGGTGGCAATGGCATGTCGACCAACCCCAATTCTCAGAATGCAGGCGTTGGTGGTTCGGAGAGACTTCTACAGATTGCTTCCGAGATCCAGTCTCTTGTTAGCGGAGGTAATACTTACCAGCAACCTCAGGGTACGGCTTCTGGAGCACCTCAAAGCGCCGTTGCAGGGTCGAATCAGGCGGCCCCTGAAGAGTTTCTAGGGAAGCTTCGAGACCTCTTCGCCGAGTTCACTTCTCAGCCACAGCCTCAGAGCACAGGCCTAACCGCCGCGAACGTCGCCCAGCGGTTGGCTCAAGGACCAGACCCAAACCCTCTTGATCCGGCCGTCCAGCAACAGATGTTTGACGACGCATGGCAGACAAGACGCTCGCGGCCTCCACGTCTGCTCTCATATCCTCTCCCTTGGCACGACATGCCCGGCCCGATAGCCTACGATGATCCTCCCAAGAAGTGTCCGGCCCCTAAATGTTTCCAACCTTGCATTGAGTACTTTGACTCCCGTGGCGTGTGGGAGCACTTCATGAAGCACCACCCCGAAGTCGCGATGCATGTTTGCCCCTTCTGTCATCTCGCCTTTGTCTTGAATGCCGGCAAAGATGAATCCGGCAAGGTTGTGCACGAGCGACGACCAGTTGAGGAGTGCATCAAGCACTTTGACTGCCACGTTTACGGTCTCTGGGATATCTTGAGGCCTACGCATCCGTCCATTTCAACGATACGAGCCGCTCGACCTCGGTTTCTGGAGGGTACGTCCGCAGACCCTAAGAAGGATGCTGCTCCTACTGAAAAGTCAACCTGGGTGAATGACTACTGGATCTCCGCCCGGCCAGTTTCCGAGGAGCCAGCTGATGAGGAGCCAACCGATGAAGCGCCAGCTGATGAAGCGCCAATACAGTCTGGAACTACCGAGGCAGTACAGCCCGAAGTTATCGAGCTAGACAAGAAGTGTCCCTACTTCGAGAAGTGTGGGGCGCGCGTTGGCTCCATGACGGATAAGCAATACCGCCGTCATATCCGTACTAACCATGGCAAGGAAGTTCAGTTGCTTTCTTCTGACGATGAAGAAGAAGACGAGGAAGAGCCGCCTGCTCGTCGGTCATCTCCTCGTCCTCGTGCTCCGACCCCTGAGACGAGGGTTGAGTCTCAAACTCGAGATGAAGGAGGAGCTGAGGATGAGGAGATGATGGAAGAAGCTCAAACTCCCGAATTTGACGAGCATTCGACTTCCGCTGCCAATGCTGCACCTGCCAAGAGAAAGGAGCGCACTACAAAGAAATCGACTCGCAGGGCTCGCCTTTCTGTTGCTCAGGGCCGCGACTCTGACGATGAGCTCTCTGCTGCACCCAGCGATGTCCCTTCTTCGGGTTCTCGCGGTCGACGGTTCAAAAAGATGATCCAGATTGAGTTGCAGCCGCTTGGGACAGACGACGTTTATGCCCTGGTAAGCGAATCCAGGAGCTCAGCGACCGAAGGCAGAAGGGGCACTACCAAAGCGTCCAAGGGGAGCCGACCAGTACGGGATGATGACGGCGAGTACGATGATGATAGCGCTGATACCGATGAATATGATGAGTTGGAACAGGACGTAAGGGGTCGCCTGGTTCGCCGACGAGCCAAGTCTCCAGACTGGGTTACGAAACTGGGACCAGGCGATCCCAACTTTCTCCCAGATGAGAACATGTACTGCTCCAAGTGTCTTCGCAAGGCCCCCAAGAACAAACGAGGAGGCAAAAGCCCAAACCGCTCTCCCATCGGCCGCAGCAAGGAGTTGGAGGTCAGTATAATCCCCATCTCAAGCCCACAACTTGAAATCTAACAACCCAACAGTTCCACTCCGATCACACTCGCTGCTGCAAGATCCGCAACGGCATCGGCTCTCCAGACAACCTCCCCAACCGCAGTGGCTGGATCCGTGCTGCCGACCTTCCCAAGAAACTGGGTCTTCTTAAGGAGAAGTTCCTAAACAGGTACCCGGCATACGCGCGCACCATCTACCCAACCAATCAATCCGACTACAACGCTTCAGTCTGGCGTTCCGATCCCAACAACGACGACAACCAGGAATGGTGGGACATCCCCTGGCCCCCGTATGAAGGCCTGCCTCCCTTCCCGGGTTCGTGGGTCGACCCTGGGATGCCGGACGATGGTGCTGGGGGCAGCAAATCTCGCAAGGAGTCATGGCAGGGAAGGCCAGAGCATGATCCTGCGTATCGATACCAGAGCGACAGTGACTCTGCGGATGATCTGAAGCCAGATGAGGATGACGTTGCCGAGTTGCAGGAGCAGGCGAGCAATGAGAACAGCAGCGTTAGCGGCAAGGGGTTGAAGAGACGCAGGTCTGACGAAGCTGCGACCACGCCGTCTCACTCGGCTGCGGAGGATACCCCCGCCGAGGACGATGCTGGTCCTGTGACCAAGAAGGCCAAGAAGAGTCCAGCTGGTAATGATGGTAAGTTTCCCTCCTAGGATCCATCCACATGAGGGGAGGAATAGCAGACTGACATGATATGATATAGGAGACAAGACTAAGAAGACACCCAAGCGTGCTAAGAAGACGCCTGCCAAGTCCAGCAGTCAGCCCAGCCGCGCGTCGGGTAGGATTCGACGGAAGAAGGCTGCTGGAGATGGCTCTCGGGATGCTTCTGCTTCCGCTGTTTCCGCGCTTGAGGAGGAGGATGATGATAACTAGGTATTGATGGAGAAGGTGGCAAGGATAGAGGAAGGGAGTTGGAGGTTTTTTTTTACTTTCTTCGGAAAGAGCAATGTTTTTATGAGGGGAGATCGTGATCGCAGGTTGCGTATGGGTTTGCTATGATTTGACCGTCTCTTGTTATTATTACTTCTTAGCAGCTTTTGTTATTCATTTCCTTACCCAGATCTCCCCGACTTTGATGTCCTTAATCACCCATCTCACATCACGGAATCAAGTTTTCGTTCAAGTACTCGCCATGCAATTCGGCAGTCACTCCATTTTAACGCCTATATGTTCCTTGACAACTCTATCAGAGCCACGTCCCTCTTGGTCCTAAATGATACATCGACGTCATACACGCCTTGATATAACCCGATTTTACCCTATGGAACCATGTTTGTTCCTGTCCATGTCCATGTCCATGCCCCTGGATTTCGCCAATAAATCACATCATGTATAGCGCTTCTACAGCGCCTCAATAGCTTTGAGAAGCACATCCACACCATCATCCCCCATGTCGCCTTTATCACCAAGCAGCGCACCTACGTCGCTCAGAATACCCATCGGAATATAGCAGCCCGTCTTTGCCTTATCCAGGCTGTCCTTGAGTCGACTGGTGTGCTCCCACTCCTTGGCAGCCACCTCGGCTCGATCGATCACGCGTGTTGAGATGCCGCACATGGCAGCGCAGTGCATACCAAAGCTGCCCTCTGCAACGCCGTCCTCAAGCTTGTACAAGAACGTGACTCGGCGTTCCTCATCATCAACGTGGATCTGCATCCTGCGTGCTCGAATCTCGGGGTGATTCTCAAACTCGGTCGCAAGAGAGTGGTAGTGAGTGGCGAAGTAACCCACACAGCCAATGTGGGTGGCAACGTGGTGAAGAACAGCCTGGGCCACGGCAACACCATCGTATGAGCTGGTTCCACGACCGAGTTCATCCAGAATAACCAGCGACCGAGGTGTGGCTTCGGACAAAATCTTCTTCGTCTCGGATAACTCAACAAAGAAGGTCGACTGGGCGGCAAAGATGTTGTCGTTGGCTCCGAGACGCGACATGATTCGGTCAACGGGAGTCAAGCGTGCAGAGATGGCTGGGACGAAGCAGCCAATCTGGGCCATAATCACAGCGATGCAGGACTGTATCTTGTTAGCTTTTCGTCTGAGCATCGTTATGAATGTGACTTACCATGCGAAGGACAGTTGACTTGCCAGCAGCATTGGCGCCTGTTAGTAAGTTGATCTTGGCTTGCTCACCGCCGAGTTTGATGTCGTTCGGGATAAAGTCATCTACAGTATTCATCATGCAAGGATGTCGAAGCTCCTCAAAGTCCACGGTGCTTCGCTCCTCGTCGACAAACTGCGGCCGGCAGCTTGGATGACCGAGCGATGCTGAAGCCTTAGCCAAGCTGACCAAGCAGTCCAGCTGGGAAATGATCTTGATGGCCTGCAGCCAGGTCTCGTAGTCAACGTCAAACTTCTTGTAGAATCGAGAGGAAACCTCGCGCACGAGTTGTGAGTGGGTTTCTTCGGCCTCCTGGAGCTCTCGGACGAGCTGGGAGAGCTCAGGGAAGTAATACCGCTTCACGTCCTTGGTGGCTGACATCTGACGGAAGTTTGAGGGGACCTTGACACTCTTTGGCGCCTCCAGTTGGAAGATCTCTTTGCCGATATCCGTGAACTTAAGAAGCTTGCACTTGAATTCCTTCTTCTTATCTGCCAAGAGGTCGTCAAGTTGCTGCTTGATCTCGTCAATCCGATCCGCGCTCTCGTCGAAATCCTCCTCAATACCACGCTCAGGGATGAGAAGCTTGTCGTCACGAGCCTTGCTACGATCAAACGCTGTCCTCCAGTAGCTGAGAGGCTCATCGAGGTTTGGCATCGAAGAAATGAGGCGGTCAACAATGCCGTTGCCACCCTTGAAGGCTTCAAGGAGACCCATGGTGTACTCTATCCGCTCAAAGCCTTCCAGAACATTGACAAAATCTTCGGGTTTGCAAGCGCCGGCATGGATTCGCGAGATAAGTCGCTCCAAGTCGGGCATCTTGACGAGCTGCGAGACAAATTTTTCGCGAACTGTTTGGTCGGCGTTCAACATCTCGACGGCATCTAGACGCTCGTTGATGCGATCTATATTGCAGAGCGGGTGCGCCACCCATGATCGGAAGAGGCGCTTCCCAAAGGGCGTCACGCACTTGTTAAGTAGGCTGAACAGAGTGCCCTCGGAACCGCCATTGACCGAGTTGGAGAAGATCTCGAGATTGATGAGCGTCTGCCCGTCCAGGATGAGGGTTCCGTTTTTCTGGATGGGATTGTACGACTCAAAGTTGCCCTGCGATAGCAATGGTCTCTCCAACTTGAGGAAGCGCAGGTACGACACGAGTGCTCCAATCGCCGACATTACAATGTCGTCATCCCGAAGCTGCTGGAGAGTCTCGGGCCAGACCTCATCATCAGCGTCTTCAGCCTTGAAGTACTTTCCACAGTCGAGCTCGCGGCGGGTCATATCTGCTTCCCAGAACTCAGTGCCTGACTTGAGGTGAGTCCAGATGGTGGTGGGGGTGGTGTTGTTCTTGAGAATGCGCAGCGCCTTGGTGGACAGATGAGACTTTTCGAGAACAAGTTCTCGAGGACCGGTCTGAGCAATGAGGGTCTCAAACTTTGTCAGGTCGACATCATCCACAAAGCTAGACAGGTAGAATCGACCAGTGGCAGTGTCGGTAAAAGCGATGCCAAAGGCGGGGAGGTCGTCCACAGTTGACTCCTTGATGGCCAAGCAGTAGGAAGCCATATCATCTTGAAGCATGCCGCCGTCAACAAGGGTGCCGGCTGTCAGGACGCACGCCAATTCGCGAGTTATGACCTTGTCCGCCTTCTTGCCCTTGATTTGTCGCTCACGCATCTCCTTGCCCAGGTTGGTCTCCATCTGATCGACACGGGCGACTTTGTACTGCTTAGCGATAAACTGGTTAACCCAATAATCGAGCGAGCTCTCTGGCACTCCAACCATGCGCATGTTGACACGATCCGTCATCTTGAAGTCAAATTCCTGGTGTCCCACGGTGGCGTCATTCTCGTAGAGTTCGTAGAACTTGCCCTTCTTGAAAAAGACAATCGTGTCCCATAGGTTCTGCTTGATTTCCCAATACTGGGTCTCAAAAGGCGAAAACTTGTTCCAGGCGGCAGGCGGGATGTGGATTGTCCGCTTGTCGTATTCTGGGTGGTCGGGAGCTCGCTTCTCTTTATCCATCATGTTGGCAAGCCAGGAATACCTCTGGTCTGGCTCCTTTACATGGGCCTTTTCCTTGTACTTGGGATCCCTAGCTGCTCTCTCGGCAGGCTTCACAACGGGGTTTTTCTCGATCGACTCGGGGTTGTAGTTCCACTGAGAGGCTGTGGAGCGCTCGCCATCTTTCATCACCTCGTCCTCTTCGAGGATGCTATCCTTGATGTCAAGATCAGGTGTGGGGGCGGGCGACGACACGTTAGATCGCTTTCGAGGGGCCGGAGGCTTCGATGATCGTTTTCGTTTCTTGGATCGAGAAGCATCTTCGTCTGAGTCGTCTGATGCGACAAAGTCGTCCATAGTGTCTGCGCTGTCCTCTGCTTCAACAGCTTCGCCTTCGTCGTAATCATCCTCGTCCTTGACAACTGGTCGGGCTCTTGACCGTCGGCGGGTACCAGAGGTGGAGGCGCCTCCAAACTTGAAAGGCTCGTCATCATCGGACGACTCGGCGTAACTAACGACCTTTTTGACCTGGATACAATTGTTCAGAAAAGGGCGAGGTTGAAAGCATAGGAAGGGTTGGGGTGTCTTACCTTACGAGTAGGACTGCTTGGGAGAGCGTCGTGGTTCATTGCGGACCGGGACTGCTTGGGCTTTGTTCTAGTCAGCGTCGTGATAGGAAATGTCAGGGATGCATTGACCACCTACCGTGACATTCGAATCGAGATTCTCCTGCGAGCTCGGGGGGTCGATGGCGTCACTGCTAGGGACGGGAGTCGAGAGCTTGACAGCAGCCCTGGGGGTCGACTTGGGCTTGGAGAAGGAGTTTGCCTTGGGAAGAGAGTTGGCTTTTGTTGTTTCTTGGAGGCACGACGATTGCTTGTTGGCGGGAGAGACCTTGGAGAGGGGAGATGATGCAGCGGCGGGGGTCGAGGGCGCAGCTTTCTGGAAAAAGGAGACAATTGAACGCTGTTTGGCCGATGAAGATGGTGCAGTTGGCTTGTTTGCCTTTGCGGGCGTGCGGGCCACAGTCGCTCGTTCGCTCGCCATGATGCTGGTGAATCGATAGAGCAGCACGCTTCAATAGGGAGTGCCAGATGCTGAGGCAACGAGTTCGCAATCGTAAATCCCCAGGGAGCGACAGAGAACAAAACTCGATAACTCTCGAGAAGCCAAAGGCAAACAAATTGGAAGCGAATAAGGAGAAAGAAACAAACTGGAAATGCAACGGGAGAGAGTAGCAGGTTGGAGACGGCAGTTTGTAGATCAGAGATGGGAGGCCCTTTATCGCTTGCTCTCCTAAAATGGAGATTGGCAGTCGCGTCGCGGGAAGGTCCAAGGGCGCGTGCGCGACTTCTCGCGTAAAGCTGCTGCCCGGGGAAAGAGCACTAAACCACACTGGGCCCGCACTGAGCAAGTACCAAGGCCCACTGCTCGGCAGTTCACTGGTATCCCTCCTCCACACTGTGATAAGACTTGGACTAGGTTGCCAGGAATTTTATGCTTGGCAATACGTAGCGGCCGATACATGTTACAGATGGTTGCAGGTTACCTAGGTACTAAAGTATATACCTTATAGAGCATAAGACGATATAAAGATTAGTAAAGTCTTAGCACGAGACTTGCCAAAAAATGTATGCTTGATTATATTTTACCTAGGTATCTTGAATTATCTACCTCAGGGTGCACTTCTTTCATCCTCACCCGCGCGATAATGCGATCCATCTCATCTAGTGGTACTGTTCACACAAAGCGTGGCCTCGAGAACACAGTCTTCAAAGCCTCACATGGCCATGAACTTATCCCTGGAACTTCCTCACCTTGAACGGACTCGCAGAAGCCTTGGGAGCAGTGCACTTGTTCGCCAGCGCAGCCTTGGCCTCCTTGCTCGTCGCGCTCACACAATCAATGCCGATATCCTTGACGCCATCGCAGATGACCACAGGCTTGCCACCGCAAGGAGTCTTGATGTTGAAGTTCTCAAACTTGATGTTCTCGCACACGGCGTTCTTGTTGGTGCTGCAGGTCAGCTTTGCAATTGCATCGCCGTACTTGCCCGAGCTGTATCCGGTAAAGTTCTGGAACAGAATGTTGGTGATGTTCATCTGGGAGGGGTACTTGGCGCAAGTTGTCTCGTTGATGTTGAAGTAGCATGAGTCGATAAAGGCCGTGTACTCGTTGTTTCCCCCCCAGAAGTTGCGGAAGGTAACGTTGTCGATGAAGCCGTAGCCAACATCAGGACCAGCCCAGCTCTTGAGGCGAGCACCATGCTGGCCGTTGAGCATCCAGACATTCTCGATGACGACGTCCTTGACGAATGACATTTCGCCCTTGTACTGGCCGAGAGATCCAATGGATTGGCCGTGGGTGCCTGGGACTCGTCAGCGTTGACTGCACAGCATGTCTGGACTGAGGGCAAACATACCGTTGCAATACATGGTGTTCACATGGATGTCTGAAGCATTGCTCTTGGGGGAGAAGCAATCATCGCCAATGTCGACCCAAGCGCGCTCAACCGTCAGACGCTCGATGTTCAATGAATCAAAGAAGTCAGTGTTCTTGGGCAGAGACGTAGCATTGTTGGAGCGCGCTGTGCAGATGACGTCCTTGAAAGAGATGTCCTTTGCTAGAAGAACGTCAGTCATGTGTTTTTCCGACGACAAGATGCAACAATACTCACAAGTTACGACAAAGTTTGTCCAGCATGGTGAGTCCTTGAAGTGGATACCCTGGATATCTAGGTCCGTCGCGTTCTCGGCGTAGAAGAGGATAGGACGCAAGTACTTGTTAGTCTGGTCGAGAATCTCTTTGCCCGCGAACTCGTTCCACCATCTTTGGCCGTTTCCGTTCAAGACGCCTTTTCCGTAGATCTTGATGTTCTTGCCTCCCCACTTCCAAAACATGATGGAGTTCTACCGCAGGTTAAGTCAGCCCCGGACCTTGGCATATGTTGGTTTGAAATCACACACCTGGAAAGGATGGGTAAACGAGTTCTTCTGCCAGTACTTGGTGTCGTTGGTGAACTTGATCTCCCCCTCAAGGTGGACATGAACGTCGTTCAGCCAGGTGAGGTCAAGAGGCTTGCCGATGACATAGGTGTGGCCCTTGGGCAGGTAGAGGGTGCCTCCCTTGTTTGCCTTCTTCAGACCCTTGACGAACTCGGATGACACATCATCAACATCGTTCTTGGAGTGTCTGATAGTATAGACCTTGCGGTGGTGGTGCTTGGACGGGGGCTCGTAAGGATGCTTGGAGCGGAACTCATCCACACTTCGGGGAACACCAGCAGGAAACTCGATTGCCTCAGCAAGGGCTCCTGCAAAGAGGGACAAGACCGAAAGGAAGCTTGATACCTTCATGATGGAAAGTGACCACAAGGCTGCCTTGTGCTTGAGAAGGTGGAAGACGAGATGCCGTGATAAAAAGGTCAAACCGAACATGAAGTTTCAACAGACTTTATAGTTATGAATTGGGATTGTTTGCCTCTCGGAGGTGACTTCTCAATGCATCACCATCCACACCATCAGCTCATTCACATGAGGCACATAATCAAGTTAATCACATCTGTCGATGGGTCCCAGCGGTCTAGACTCAGAAGCTCATGCCAGGCGGTTTCATGACGGCCAAAGCTCAACTTGCAGGGTCCTCAGCCGTTGAAGTCTACTGTAAGTTAGCTACGGGATAAGCTTGTTCAATTCGAGGCCAATGATTCGTGGAGTCGAAAGCCTCCGCGGCCCAGATCCCGTGGAGTCCATTTCCCCATAGACTCTGATCTCCGCACTAGCCTAGCAGATCCCCCGCCCCCATAGTGACATACCTAGTCCCCCGCAACCCCAAATGCTCGAGGGCCGGCACAAAGTTGCCGAGTTGTTCTTTCGCGAGGCACCCAAGATGGAATTGCAGGATATAATATATGCGGGCGTTGACCGATTAGGCTTGTTTCAGATCTCTTTGCGCATGTTTTCCCGGGGTTGTTCTCTGATCGTAGGGTCTGCTGAACTAACACTCGAATGCTGTTACCTGTATAAGCCCCCCAGTCAATTCTTCCAGTTCACCCCCCAAGTCTAATTTATGGTGGTTTGGGGCTCCCTCCGGAAGTTTGCAGGCGATGGGGCCCAATGATTCGAGCAACTTCAGCTTCAACATCTCCAGTTCGAAAGAGTCGGTCAAGTTTAGGGAATATACTTTTCACTCGCTTGTGCACTTCGCTGGCATGTTGTCGATAAGCCATAGCTGCTCTGTCCACATCTTGTTTTTCAGGCTTCCCAATACCTTTGAGAGTGGCGTCTGAGAGTTTTGGTGAGCGTCAGAATCATGTGGCAAGCAACCATGAGGAGTAAATGTGTCGTGCTCTGTATGACGATAGGAAGCTGCCTCAGACGATATTGTCGTTATACCGAAACTCGTGATCACAGCCTGGCAAGCACTTATAGCTGCCGCGAGTCAGGTTGTTGCCATATCTGTAGGCATACCGCCCATAAAGATACAGCTGCGCAAGGTTCTCTTGTAGATCTTCATGGTCTCAGCAAGAGCTAAATCAATCTTCAGATCGAGTGAGACCGTCTGAGCCCGGAGATAAAGAAGCCTGACCCTGTCATGAGAGAAGAGTTCCGAGGTTGCCTGAGTGAGATTGCAGATCGATTCGTCGTCGTCTATGCAAATGAATCAGTAAGGGGAGGAAGCCAAGGCTGTGAAGAGCAAAGTAAGTCTTACGTTCCGACACAGCCACAATTTTATCGAAGTGTACATCCTGGAGTGCGCCGAGTTCTGCTTCAATCACGCCCAAGCGCTTTTGTTGTTTTGGCTCGAGATATTGAGGAATATTCGTCTGACTGTGTCAGTTTGGGTAGTTCTTCCGTCAACTTGTCGCCGTAGAACTCACCCTTTTTCGTTGTAACCACCACTACAGGGACGTCTGGTGCATTCCGCGAGAGAGCCTTGAACAGCTTTTCTTGGGCAGCATGGCAGGGTCTCGTTTTATTAAGCTCGAAGCAATACCTATTGGGTAGGTGAGTAAGAAGCCTTTCTTGCCAGCAGGGCATGTGTTGAGCCACTGGCTTCCAGAGCATGAAACATATATTTTGACGTACCAGATGACATGCAGTCGCCTTTCTATGTTGGCCTCGGGCGACAAAAGAATATTTATAAAAATAAAAAAAGCTTCGATGTTATAAAACTTCGCCTCACTGCCGGCTTCAAAACCATCTGAATCATGAATGACGAGATCCGGCCGATCACTCCATGTAAGCTCATCCTGAACGCAATGGATACGGTACGGTCAGTCGCTGGCACCCCAAAGACTTTGCTGATCAAGTTTGATTTGCCCACGCCAGTGTTTCCGAAGAAGGGGGCCCGCACTGCACCAATATCGACGATGTCGTTTCTATCGTTCCAAAAGCTAACGTTTGGGGATCCATTATCCAGTCCCAAGGTTTTGGATCTCCAGTGGTGCAAGAACTGACAGAATAGGGAATGTTTAGAGTTCAGGGTGATAGACATGCATTCGTCTAAAAGCAAATACACTCAAGGATTGTTCCCTGAGGGGCTGGCCAGTTATTTTTTCCCACTGTGGGATATGATATATGAGAAGCATCAACTGAATGCAACACCCAAAAAGTGCACCTCCACTTACCCCAGAAGGCGAAGCCGAGCAGGCAGAACGAGTCGAACTTCACACCGGGAATTGGCGATTCGTTGAGGGGAGTGACTCTAGTGAGGGATCTGAAAATTGACATTCCAGGAGCTTCTCTTGCTAGCGCCTCCTCAGTTCGACCCCATTGATGGTCGTCAGTATGGGTCGGAACCATGATTAGAGTACTATCCCGACGATAGCGAAAGAGTTTTAAGATCCGGCTGTTTCGGTTAGGCAACGCCGTGATCTATCTTGGGCCCGGAGGTGGCTGGGGCAATTGGTAGTATATATCTTTATCGCCTCTTCAAGAGTCGCCAAGTAGTGCATCAAAGACCTAACCTCTTTACATTTTCCAAGAGCAAGGTAACCGTCAAGTCTATTGACTAGGTTACTTAGACCTATCTAGCCAAGTATCTTAAAGTCCTTGGTCGACTAGCCTAAAGTATCTATCTAACGATATACTTTACCTATAAGTTATATAATCTATAGAGCACGTATAACTCGCATTTCCCCTATTTAGGCCGGCTGCCCTATATTAACCACCTTAAAAGGTATACAGTTAAATACGCGAGCCCATGCTAGAACCCATTTCTTATCGGGTCCATAAGCGTAAGTGTAATGAGGCTCCAGGCTAAAAGCATGTAGCGGCCTAAAGCTAGGGTCTCTCGGTAGTTCGAGATAAGACGCCAAACATGCTTGCGAAAGGGCAGAGACGCTAGACGTGAGGAGATGCCCTCAGCAAGTTCCAGAGCGTATCGAGACCCGGAAGGCTCGTGACGATCGGATGCAAGATCTCTGGAGGCAGAAGCTCTGGAGATGCTACCTGTGAAGGCTTACTTGAATTGCCCTGTGATATCAAACTCATTCCAATAAGAGCGACGGTTGCTTTTGGTGAGTGAACGAGGTTTCATGGAGCGGAGATATGGGCGCTTGAAACCAATGACCAATGTTCTTCAAGACATGGATGCTACCCACGTGGCGACCTCAAGCTCTCGATCGTGGTCAAGGGTAATGCTTTTGGGTACCTCTGTAAAACTAACGAGACAGTTACAAATGTATGTGTGAAAATCAAGCGTCGACAAATTGTGACGAGAACCTGAGCTAAGCCGCCCAGCGTTAGGGCGGTGACCATGTGCGTCGGTATCTATATTTTATAATAGAGAACGATAGGAATAGCGAAATATACTCAAGGGCATTATCCTACAAGCCCCTATAAAAGTCCAGCCCGGAATTGACACCGGCCCAAATGATTTGCGCTAAATGAGAGGTATCACCACTGGATAGTCTAGGAGATGCAATTCGACCGCACAAAAGTCTATTTTAGTTTCCTGGACTGAGTTCTAGCTTCTGATTGTTTCGGACTTGAACTGAAATTTTAACTCTCAAGTTAACTTAATTGAGTGGTCTAGCCTAACTGGTTGTTGTCCTTCAGCCCGAAGCTAGCATCAAATAACAGACAACCAACCCTGACTAAACTATGGGCTCTTTGAGATTGAAGCACTCCCTCATACCGTCTCCAAGAACCTGCTGCTTGAAAAGCCCCTTATTTGTGGCTGCCCTGTCCAACGCAGTAAGGAATGGGGTAAGTCTTGCTGCTGCAGAGCTTGATAAGTCCCTTGACCCAGTTGAGGTCTCCATAAGTCTGGCTCGAGTAGCTATCAGCCGTGAAGGGGGTCTTCTCCCAGGCGTCAGCGCACCCGTCGAGGACGTTGCCCTCGACGCGGCGCACATAGGGCTGGCTGACAATGAGGCCGTGGTGGCCTTCGGGGACCTCAAAGGTCAAGGACTGCGTCTGGGTGGAGGTCCAGGACTTGGCAAAGTCAACGCTGAGCGACAGTCCGAGAACCTCTGCGATGCCGCCGATGGTGGCGCCGGTGGTGACGGAGACGGAGTTTTGGATGTTATGGCCCGACGTGACGGCAACCGTGCCCTTGCCGCCAGTGCTGCTGACGACGGGAGACATGGCAACGTCCCAGTTGAGGAACTCCTTGTCGGAGAGGATCTGGACCTCGGTGCTCTTGTCACAGCGGCGTCGGAGACCCCTAGGGTTGGCTGAGGTGGCCTTGCTGTTTGAGACGGCGGGGGCAGCTTCGAGGGCCTCAAAATCGGTGGCCTTCATGACCTGCGAGGTGCCATCGGTCTTGAGGACAATCACGTCGTCAGGGGACAGGATGGGCCTGGTGGCAGCGGCCTGGGAGACCGAGATGAGGCTCAGGATGGCCAATGCGGTAGAGGGAATCATGTTGACGGTGGAGTGTTTGATAAGGAGTGCAGATAATGAGTGTAGGTAGATGAATGAGCGTGAATGAATGAATGAATGAATGAATGAATGAATGGATGGATGAATGAATGAATGGATGGATGGATGCAAGACTCCGAGTGTGATGCAGAAACGACAACTCCTCGAAGCTAGGCCTTTTCATCTATTTGTACTGACATGACCTTTTCCGAGTAGATAGAATAAGCTCAAAGACAGGCCCACAAATGACAGGCTCCCCGTCCCTGTCGGTGAAGCCGAAGCAGGCAATGCGTATCATAATTCCAATACAGGGACCTTGACCAACTTTGAATGAAGGCATGGTCGGTATCCATTCCCAGTGACATAACATCATGTCTGTCCAGCCCACTCGGGCAACTCGTAGAGTCGGCAAGTTCCTTTGGTCCACACGGACAAAACGATTCCGGGTTTCAAGTTGGAGCAAGGGTGATATATGCTTCCGTATAGGGAACCAAAAGTCCATTTAAAGTTTTTGGACCCCTACGCACGGTTTCATGCGAATATTCCAATCCCCACAGGCGGACTTGCCGGACCGAGAGTTTCCCAAAGATAGCGTGATCCGCGAGACGGGACGACTCTTGGATTGGACGAAACTGTCGTATCTTCAGGAACGGCCCGCTTTCATACTCTACGACAACCGTGTCAGGCCTTCGTATTCGTCCGTTGTCATCGAGGCTTTCATTTCCCTCGCCCTGTTTCAGATTATCGTCTTCCCCAGTTGCTGACGTCGCATAGTCTTGGCACTAGGAAGGATGGCAGCTGAGAGACGGCATGTACTCTCTTTGAGCTCCAACAACAAGTGGACGACATCTATCCGCTTCCCATATAAGTTGCTTCGTCTTCTCCATACTGCTGTCCCATCATCACCACTCATTGCTGTACTAGATCCTCTCAGTCTCGACTGACTTTCATTCATTCATTCACTCACTCACTCATTCATTCATCCACTCGCTTCTTCGCTCATTCACTCATTCAATCTTTATTGCCCACCCGTTCTCTGTCATACATACCATCGACATCATGTTGGCCAAAGTTTTCAGCGCTTTCCTCTTCCTCTCCGTCGTGTAAGACAACCCTATTCACTACATGAGAACCAATTGGCTTACATGTTCACAGCACCGCGGATCTTCACCCCAAATGCGCTTGCCGTAACGGCGATGCCTACAACTGGCGTATGACCGCAAAGTCGTGCACCGATTACAACGACGCCAAGCACAAGGTATGTCGAGCCGGTCCCTGGCAGCAAGGCACAGCACAGTCTAATCTTGAATTTGTTAGTGGGGTGGTGTCGTCTACGACCAGGCAAGCGGACGAGTAAGTCATCCTCCAAATGAAGCCAGGTGCATTTCTAACGGCCCTAGTGCAACCAAGCAAACGCTCAAGCCCAGATCGGCGGCGATGAATGGGAGGGTGCATGCAAGAAGATCGCACAGGCTGGCTTCGATTGTACTGATGGTAAAGGAAAGTGCTTCGCCGACCCTAAGAAGGTTAGCGGCGAGTGCTAAGGGCCTCACGAGACGTGTGTAAACTTGGAAAGGCCGTCAGCGACATCCTAGCTTGAGTTTCCATGGGCTTTGCGGACATTGGTGAGGTGGACATGGACATGAAAGTCCACAGTATTAGATGCTAGATCTTAATCAAGGGCTTGGCCGCTTGATGAGAACTGAGTTTGCAGCTACCCAAGTGAGACATGTTAAAATCAATAACCCCACGCAATCTCGAACAGAAAGTACAACTTCCCCAGAGAATCAAACTAACCCTGCCACTGGACTCGCTTATCCCTAAACAACGTAACCATCCCCATTGGCAATAGTCCCGGGTCAACGATACTCAAACCCCCAAAGCGATCTACAACCTCAGGCCCATACATCATCGACACCCATTGCCAGTACGGCTCCATGATATGCCACTGAGCCTTGATACCTCGCAGGTTCGACTGTCCACGGAGCTGATCGAGTGCCGGCCACACCTTGCTGTCGTCCGGATTGAGTCGATCGACATTCCTGTCCGACGGCCGCCTCAGCAGCTGGCGGAACACGTTGCGCAGTCGCGTTCCGCCAGAGTAGTGGTTGAATTTGAAGTCCTCCCGGTAGCGCACGTACTCTTCAAAGGACATGAAGTTCTCGCGGTCGTGCTGCGATTCAGGCGCCCAGCCAGGATCATCAAGTGCGAGCCGCTGGTGCTTGATACTGCCGTCGAGGAATTGCTCCTTGGAGCGCTTGTACGCGTCGCGCTCTGCTTGCTCAAACTCGTCGAGAGAGTCGGAGGGAGACTTGAGGACTTCATCGTAGATCTGGAGCAGGGAGATGAACGGAGACTGCAGATCAAGGCCACCCAACTCCATTGGGAAGTAAAGGTAGCCGTCAGGGATGTCCTTGATGCCGAAGCGCTGGCTAAGCGCCCTCTTCAGGTACTCAGCCACGCTGGATACCTTCTCTTCGCCCCCTCCGGACAGCTTGGAGAACACCTTCCGCTGGATACGCTCATGCGTGGAGAGCATATTGTCGACGTGCTCTTGGCCGAAGCAGTTGGCTGCCTGGCCAAAGTTGGAAGTGAAGAAGGTTGCGGCGTATGTATTCCAGGCCTGAATAAAGGCGAGGATGCTCTTGCGTTTATCGTGAAGCTGTTTGTGCAGCTCGTCGATGTGCGAGTCCACCATGGCCTGATCAATTTCAAATCTGCCTGTCTGGGGTGACAGGCGCAGAAACCCCCAACGGATCTCACCGCCGGGGAGAGAATCATGGATCGGCAGCATCATATCACGATCGCTCGAGACTCGAACGGTACCCGTCTTGACTGAATCAATATGCGTACCAGTAATGGCGGTAAATTCATCCACTGTCTTCCAGGCCTTGACAGCAATGTTGTGGTCGTGGGACCAGAACCACATGTCATCATAGATTCTCCAGAGGGCGCTTCCAGAAGTAGACTGGTTGACGGCAAAGTCGAGGCAGAACAGAGTCGTCTCACCGAAAACTTCGCTGAGCACGTGCGATGCAGGGGTTCCTCGGCGTCGTTTGCGTGCTTCGGTTGAGCTGTCATCGTCGATGAATTTCAGAGGAGCCTCGAGGAACTTTGTGAAGAACCCAAGCCACGTTTCAGAGACACCGAGGTACTTAAGAACCGTTTTAACAGTCTCGTGCGGTAGGTTGGTGTTCCAACTCTCAAAAACGGAATGGAACGCGGTCATTTCCCCATAGAGACGAGTGTTGATTGTGATTTCGGTCGACAGCAAGTGCAACAGGGCTTGTTTGAGTGCCATAGGGCTGAGAGTCTTATCCTCGTCATCATCTTCATCTTCATCTTCTTGTTCTGAGTCATCGTCACCGTCATCATCCGTGTCTACTTCAGCTTGTATGTCCATTTTCAAGGCTGATGGACACGATCTCGGAGCAGCTCTGGTTGCTAGCTGTTTCCGTGGAGGCATTTGACTCAGTTGCACGCCTGGAATGATCTTCTTTTTGCGAACTCTGGGTGCGCTTTTTGCGTAGTCCGCCTCCTCTTCACCTTCAGCAGTGTCTGCTAACTGTCTCACGTAATCAAGGAGTTGGGCCATGAAGTACTTGTCCTTATAGATCTTAGCTCGATCAGACTGTAGACATGGACCCTGGAGGGGCCCAAGGTAGTAACCAAGTCTCAGTCTAGCACTCTTTGGAATGTCTTTGCGGGTGGACTTCCATGCCCCATCGCAACGGCGGAAGTCCTTGAGGACGTTTTTGAAGAAGACACTCCACTTAACACCGATATACTGGAGGAAGATTGCCTGAAGAAGGTCCTCGTGCATGTGAATATTGTAGATACCATTGATTCTTCGTCGCATCTCGACCGGGACCGACGCTTCGGAGTTCCAAGTCCACGAGTCCAGAGCACTGATACGCATGTTGAGGACATCGGCGATTTCGTTGAGGATGATACTATTGCCCTCAAAGTCCTTGAGCACCTCTCGTTTCTCGTCGGAGAGTAGATCGGAAGAGTGGAGACCATTGATGACCCATCTCAGGGAAAAGATATTAAACTGGTCGGGCGTTGAGATGCCTGCCTCAAACGAGTAGACCGCATCCCTGAGCTTCTGCAGAGCACCGTGGATAGCTTTCTTGTCGTCATTTCCAACACCAAAAAGGCGATCCAAGTACTGTTCGAGTGCCGTCTCATCCACATTGGCGGGCTCGAACACCATCTTTTCCCATTCCATCCTGGACTCCAGCTTGGTGGCGTTGCCGATATCCTCAAACGCCTCGCCCATTTCGACATCATGGCCGGAAGCTTCTTCCTCCTTGTCGCCTGACAGCCATTCGGTGACGAGCTGTCCATAAAGTGAGGCGTACTGAAACTTGAGAGACTGCATGTCCAAGTGACGAAGGAGGGACTGCTCCCATGCATCCTGCATCTTTTTGGAGATGGACGGATCACACTTGGCCTGGCCAAGGAAGCGATCGAGGTTCTTGAGCTCGATCTCCAGACTTTTATGTTTCGTCTGGTAAAGGACAACCTTGGCAGCTTTGTCGAGCTTGATGGCAAAGCACTTCTTGACGCCATCGTTCAAGGTCACGAGACGCTTGACGGAATCTTCTTCGGACTGAATGGAGGCAAGAAGAGATGCCTTTGCCTCTTCAAAGCGGGAACGTCTCTTGGACAGCTCATCGAGTTTGGTGTTGGTAATATCCTGAAGGGTCTCGGAGAAGACACTGCCTGAAGTTGCCATGATGGGCTTGTTAGATCGGAGTGAAGCTCGGGGAGTTGCCTGGTGCTCGTTTATATTAGGCCTGGGGCCATGAGAAGAAAGAGAATGGAGAAAGAAAGGGAATAAGAGCCTGCTTGATGGAAGGAGTCTCGTGGCAGTTTATATAGTAAGTTAGCCGCAGGATTTGGTGTCCTCAGGCCACAGTCCTGGAAGATACTTCGTTGGACCGGGGGCGTGAAACGTGGCACAGACGTCCTAAGGCGTGTTCCTGTTGATTCTTGATGAAGTCATTCGATGATTGAGCTGTCTGACCATTCTATAAGTTTTGGGGCGGGGAAAAGTGGGCCAAGTCCAGGCTTCCACCTCCTTATACAACAACTTCAACCCTTCCATTCCAACCACGGTATACGCGGAATATGTTGGAATAAATTAAGTAAACCTCTCAGGGGACTCTTGAGATACTTAAAAAAAAACGATAGACCTCTTTCAGGGTAGATGAGAAACCATCTAGCCTCGGGAGTTACAGTAGTAGTACTGAAGAGGTCTGAGCGGTGTCGTTGAAAACTTGAGCGAAGCTTACACCAGTGAGCAGAAAGGCCATTAAACCCCATTGACACAGAAGCGGTGTGAGCTTAGTATCATTATGCCTCCTTGGGTAAAAGTCTAAGCCCAAGAGATTTATATTGCTATCGCGATTTTATCTAAAGTTGACCCATGACACAGACACTGCCCGGTATCCCGTTCAAAAGTCGAGACTAGGGCTACCCAAGCCCCTATACATCTGTTTCTCCAGCTTTGATGAACTGACCAGTGCCTAGGGCTACTTCCCGTACCTGTAAGCCATACCCTTGAAGAGTTCAAGGTTTTTGGGTGTCAAACTCCCTCCACTGTCGTTCGAAGATGAGAAGTTCTTGTTCAATGTACCATCGAGCTGCCTGGAGTACTAGCCGGCGTCGCTGAAGGAGTAGCTTCAGACGCCGCGGGAGCAGCTTCAGACGCCGCGGGAATAGCTTCAGGCACCGAATGAATAGCTTCAGACGCCGGAACAGTAGCGTCAGATGCCGGGGGAGTAGCTTCAGACGCCGGAACAGTACCGCCAGATGCCGGAGTAGCTTCAGATGCCGAAGGAATAGCTTCAGGCGCCGAAGGAGTAGCTGCAGGCGGAACAGCCGGAGGTGCCTCCTCCTCCTGTGCAGGAGTAAACGCCGCCGCGTCCAATGGAATCTCTCCCACCGCACCTCCAGTTACCGCATCCCCATCAACATTCGCAGCCGCCGCGGCCGAAAGCTTCGAATAGGCCACCAATGCATCTTCGTTTGGTCTGCAATTACAGTCAGAAACAGGCCGGGAAGATATCACTCCCCAAACTTACGGATTGATCGCCATAACCTGACCGGTTTGACAGTGAGGGCCGGTCGCACAGTAGAGGTAGATGGGCTCCGCGTTGGTGAGAGGCACGTTGAATGTCCCGACGGTGGTCTGCCCGGCTTCGAAGGGGATGTGTCCGCTGTGGATGGCCCCGGCCACCGTCGCCTGCAAAGGTTGGCATGGAGAGTCTTGGGCACTTTGTGTGACCGTGTGGTTCCCGGAACTGAACTGGAACTGAATCACATCGCCCGCAGCGGCTCTAATCAAGTTGGGGACAAAGGTGTCCTGAGGGCCGCCCACCACCACCGGTATGATTCTGCTGGCTCGACGCTCGAGTGGGCGGTTTGCTCTGACTGTCGTGGATTAGCTGTGAAGCTCTTGGAGCAGGGTCATGAGTACAAACTAGTAAAGGCCCTCTTCTTTTCCAGCCCGGGTAGTACCGTTGCTTCTCTTGGAGACATCTCGAGGAGAGGCATCGCAACAGCAATGCCCGCCAGCACCACAGCTCTAAGTAAAAACATGTTGAGTTCGGCTTGAGTGAATGATTGGAATCAAAGTTGCAAACGGGTGTTCTGCTCGGTAGTATTACAAATGCTTGTCGACAAATATAGATCCCTCACCAGGAGGTAGAAGGAGAGAATAGAGGCGCAATAAAAAGGAATGTTGGTGTCCAAAAATCAACTGCAAGCAAACCCAATGGTCTCTGGTCAGGCCATGTTCTTTATAGTCGCATTTTCCGGCTGGTCATCATGACAAACCCCTACAGCATCCACTTTGCTGTCTTCACTCAGGCACCGAAACCATTCCAGACAGCGAGTTGAGACGAATGAAGTCAAAATAATCCCTAGTTCTGCTCAATATTTGCTCCTTTGATTACGAGATGCTGTCACAGACACGATTGAGCATTCAGCCAAGGCGTCTGAAGGGCTTGTCTCAGGTGTGGATACACATGTTTAGAGATCTGCCAAGAGACGTTCCATTTGGTCGCCCTTCCCCTACAATTGGTTGACCAAGGCTCAAGCCCCCTGCATTGACTAAAACCATCGGTTTTAAAACGGTCGAGAGTCGTATTTGATGCAATTGGAGCGGGAGAGCTACCATGAGCGATGTCTCTCTGTGTCGTAAATACCCGTGGCTCAGTGTTTCGTCTATCGGAATGTGGCCACCAGAGCCGAAGTCATCCTGGCATGTCAAGCTGAAACGTGAAGTCTGATACTCGGTGATAACGTCATTCAGTATAACGGTCACCGCTTGAAGGCATCGAGAGGGCAGATACGTCGGAGAGGGAAGCAGATACGGCTTGGGAGGATACCAAGTCGTCAAGCCTGTGATTAACTGATGATTGGCAGCATCTGTGCCCATCTGAAGGGTAAAAGAGGATACCGAGTCTGGGCACTTTCACTTGAATTCAGTTAGTATGAATATTTCGATACTTCATCTAAGCCACAAGTACGTCCAGTCGTCTGGTATATCGTCCATGCGCCAATGCGACCACTTCTCTCTGAAACGATCTGCTGTCTTAGCGTCTGAAACCAGCCCAGACCACGCGGCTGGGCACTCGCTTGCAATGGCCGCATTCGTCGATAATCGCTTGTTGGCAGCCCATGGATGTAACGGACACGGAGCAGGGGTTGAAGAGCCGGGTTTAGATTGGTGTCGTTTAAATCCGCTGACATCTTGACAGCCACGACCAGATCGTTGTATCATGGCGATATCTTTTGTTGCCGATCGAGTCAGGATAGAGCCATCCCAGGTGACGTAACTTCTTGACCCAATTTACAGAGGAGGCCGTGAAGAAAACAGCTAGAAAGACTGTGCTTGAGAGCAGCCAGGGGTCGCCAGGAGTGAGGCACAGAGCACTGACTCGGCCGAGGCTTGCTCTCCATGGTCGGCACACTCATCGGCAACACCGGCACTGTCGATGAGGGGGCAATACATGGCATGCAGTACGGGGTACGGGGTACGGGGTAAAGGAGTGAGAGTTCGTAGTTCTGTGGTGAAGTAAAGGGTATCTAGGTTCTCTGATCGCTCTGAGTCGGCAACATTTCATCTGCTCACCATCGTCACCTATCCATGCCCAAGATTTCCTGGAGAAACTCTCTCTTTATCTCCACGACGATCCATCATCTGTCCAGGCTCAAGTCACCTTCCTCTCCAAAACCCATGCTACAAACTTGCCCACCATCAACATCAACCAAAACACCCAATACTGCAGCCCCGTACTATGCCCGGCCTTCAATCTCGCCCGTGACCCCTTGAGAATCTTCATTGCTCGAGGAACCGCCAACTTGTCGTATTCCGAAATGGCTTCCTCCAGCGACTGTCCTTTGCACAGCTGCTCCGCCAAGTCCCACGCATCAGACAAGGCCAGGTTGGCCCCGTATCCAGCAAACGGGCTGACGGCGTGGTTGCTATCGCCGATGAATACCACCGGTGATTCGCCAATGCTCTCGTGAGGAAATGCAGGTTTGTCTCGGGCGTTGATTGACAGCACCGTCTTGGGGTCTGTGTGTGCAACAATAGTTCTAAACGGCTCTTGCAGCTCTCTTCCCAACTCAAGCCCTCGATCAATGACACCTTGAACTTGTTCCGAGTTGTCAAGATCCAGTGTAGGAACTTGCGTTGCTTCAAGGTGCCCAATGCCCCATACAACACTATTCTTATCCACCGGGGAGAAGAAGCACGACACGCCAGTGCCCGAGAGCATGAACCCCCAGTCTTTGTCCACTGGCTGAGGAGGAGCGCCTTCAAACCGGGATATTCCACCACGGAGAACCGCTCCGGCAAAGTCGAGATTGTCGTTTGGTCGCAGACAGGCTCGGAGCTTACTGCTCGCGCCGTCCGCCGCAATGAGTAGGTCGCAGACCTCCTCTGTAACTGTGCCCTGGCCCGGAGGTCCTCTGGCAACTTGAGCGAGCACTCGTCCATCGTTTAGTCGCTTCGCCGAGACGCACCGCGCGTTCCATTCGACCAAGTCTTCGGATCCCAAGCCATCATGTAGGACCTGCCGAAGGTCTTTTCGTTTTACCCGGATGCTGGCGGAGGGCAAGCCATCGAGAGGCTTATGCCGAAAGCTGATGTGTTCATTCCAGTCTGGTCCCCAGATCTTGAACGCCCCAGTGCCGTCGAGTCCAGAGACAGCCTTTTCGAGTAACTGATTGAGCAGTCCTAGTCTTTGTAAGGCGAGGAGCCCGCCTGAGGTAGCATGGCCGGCAAGGGATAAGCTGTAACCCTCGCGCTGGGCGGTCACCTCCCGAGAGTCGCGGTCGTAGATGAGAATCTTGGGTGGTTTCCACTGGGGGTTCCAGAGCCTGCGCAGGCCGACAACGAATGCCGATCCGGCGATGCCTCCCCCGGCGACGATGATGGTCTTGCCTTGGAGGAAGTGATATTGCGTAGGCTCTTCAACCATGGTTAAGCCTGCCCGCTCTCGCGACAGAAGGGTGTGCAAAAAGTTCCATAGGTATTTCGAGCGTAAAAAGCGAGAGCTAGTTAATATAACTTAGACAGCATCCGCAATTAATCAGATGCTTGGTAGTATCAAAACGTTTTTGTCGGCCTGTGCCCCGGTAATTGTTTGGTTCCCGCTCCGAAGGGCCCTGCATACACTGGTTTCCCATCTCGGCACACGTATTGCCTATTCGGGACAGTCCACGAACACCTCCCGACCGACTTAGACTCGACAGTCACGCAATTAGACCACTAAAAAGAATCACGGAATAGAGTTTCTTGGCTCTTCACTACGTAATCACGCGTTGTGCAAGGGTTTCCGGGCCGCCTGCGCGTGGGATATCAGGCAACTCTCGGCTCACTGGGCTCATCAGCGGACGGATATATCTGCTCGATTTGTACCTTTTCATACCGGAAGGATCCATATCTTGATATTTCTCCTAGTTTCATGTGAAAAGGAGATTTCTTTGGATTTTCACTGAGTATCAGTCCACGGACGCATGGCCTTATCCTCATCTCCCAGACGCAGACCCTTGCACAGATTGCTTTCGGGTATGCCAGCATCCCGGAGAGTACAGTGAACGCAATCTTGCAGCTGACCGTCACTCGGTAGACGTCCACTCAAGTTGGCATCTCGTGTGCTCGGTCAATTTTCCGGAACTCGGCTTTTGGAAATGTTGGATTCGTGGTGACTGTAATGCTCGTTGTCTCATTGGCTGGCCGTTTGGACTAATTATTTAATCTTTAATCAGCTGAACGAAACAGCGCAACCAGCATATGAAGTTGTATTCAGTTTGGAAGGCTACACTAGCTCACTAAGGCCAATATTCTCATAAACACATGTATCAATGTCCACGAAACTCTTCCAGTTTTCTTGCATCCATCCAGAAGTATTCACAAGTGACACTTTCGTCGTTCAAATTTACACCCTCCCCTTCACCATCAAAGTATCCAAATGCACACCACTACCCCGCCTTCACACCCGCTCCCCTCTCCTCCAAACCAAACCACCAAACCCCACCATGGAATATTCCCATCACCAACATCAAAAAAACTTCAACCACCTCCCGCCATGTCCTCCTCCCTCTCCGCTCCTCCTGTCCTCTCCACCCCGGACGATCAAATCCTCGAAATCCCCGCCGCCGACTCCCTCCCCACATCTACCCTCTCCGACGATGCCCTCCGCTCAACGTACGAAGTCGTCCGCACTGCCGATGAGATCCGCGCCGGAGCATGGCGCCGCGTGGGGCTGCAGTTCCCTGATCACATGCTTGTCGATGCGCCGCGGGTGGTAGAAGCACTATCAAAAGAACTCACCTCGGACGATGAGGAAGAGAACAAGGCAGAGAGGAGGATATATATCCTCGCCGATAGCAGCTACAGCGCCTGCTGCGTCGACGAAATCGCTGCCGAGCATGTCTCCGCAGACGTAGTAGTCCACTACGGCCGCACTTGTCTTAGCCCTACGAGTCATCTCCCCGCGATCTACGTCTACACGAGCCATGATCTCGACTACGAAGCGACGCTCGCCGAGCTGCGCAACGAGTTCAGCGACAAGGACGCCAAGCTGGTCATAATGGCAGACCTCACATACCATAACCACGTCGACAAGCTCGTGTCCCTCCTCCGCGAACAAGGCTACACCAGCGCAGTCTCAACAGCCGTAACGCACGATCCCGCCGCCCTTATCCCCAACCGCAAGATCTTGTCCGACCAAGTTCTCGACGACGACCACTGGAAGTCCTACTCGCTGATCCATATCTCGGATCCTCCCTCGGCCCTCCTCCTCGCCCTGCACTCCCGCTTCGCCTCCCTCCACATCCTCTCCACGCCCTCCCCAGCCCTCGAGAACCCAACCTTGCGCACCGCAGGCCTTCTCCGCCGACGTTTCGCCAAAGTCCTCTCGCTCGCCTCCGCGGGCGTAATCGGCATCCTCGTCAACACGCTCTCAGTCGCAAACTACCTAAGCTCCATCAACGTCCTCCGCGAAAAGATCGCCCGCGCCGATAAGAAGAGTTACACCGTCGTGGTGGGCAAGCTCAACCCGGCCAAGCTGGCAAATTTTGCCGAGATCGAGGGCTGGGTTGTTGTCGGGTGCTGGGAGAGCGGGCTGGTTGAGGACGATGTCGGGTATTGGCGACCCGTCGTCACGCCGTTTGAACTCGAGGTTGCGCTCATGAGCGTGGAGGAACGTGTCTGGGGCGGAGAGTGGTGGGGGGGTATTGAGAAGCTAGGCCTGAATGACAAGCCTCAGGAGGACGCTCTTCAAGCCAAAGAGCACCAAGATGACGTTGTGGACGAGTACCAAGACGACGTCCCCGGTGGTGTTGAAGGCGAAGAATCCGCCCCTCCCGAATTCGACCTCCGCACCGGAAAACTCGTCTCCTCCAGCCGCCCAATGCGTCTACCGATTCGAAAGAACCTCTCCTCCGCCGCCGGCGCTGTCACAGCAAACGGCGACGGCAGCAGTGACACGTCTCATCAGGCAGAAGCTCTTATCAAGCGCACAGTGGGCGAGCTGGCCAGCATCAACGGTGTGGCGAGCCCGGGTGCTGAGTTTCTTCGCTCGAGACGCACGTGGCAGGGTTTGGGAACTGATTTCGACAACGAGGCGAGTACTCTTATCGAGGAGGGCAGGAGTGGGGTTGCGAGAGGGTATCAGGTTGGCGAGGGAGGTCGCCATTAGAGGGTCGGCAGTTGTGTATACGATACCATAGGGATTTGCTTATTAATTTGGCGTTGTGGATGGGAAAAGAGCACGGGGACACTATTCAGCTAAATTCAATCTTGTTTGTATTTACTATTCAAGTTCGTGTCATCGACTCATGAGACAATCAACCATGCATACTATATACAAGAGAATCGTCACTTGGAACAGCCTCCAGGGCGTATACTCCTCGTGGAAAGGCCACTACCAAGTCCAGGCTTCCATCCAACAATTGTCCGTCGTAAAGGAATCTGTAGCAAGCGAGTCTGCGCCAGCTTCAGAAACGAGAGGCAAGGAAATGTCGTCAACATTGGGCATGTTGGTCGTAGGTCATTGCGCGTTGCACGTCTGTCGTGCTTGGGCGTCCATCTCTATATCTCTGGGGATAAGTGAAAGCTCATCCGGTGCGATCATGGCAGTCATTAGGTTGGGTATTGTGGGGGCGTTCCCGAGGCATTTGTCTCGGGTTGGCGCGGCTCTTTGTTTATTTTTAGATATGTTTCGGATAGCAATAGCAATACCTATTGCTATTACTAGGTAGCAGCCACACTGAGCTCGACCGTCTAGACGTAGACACGGCGAGAGTGAGGACGGCTGCGGCTGCTATAGCGGGAACCAGAGCGAGAACGGCTTCGGTGGCTATGACGGCTGGAGTGGTGGGATCGTCGGGAGGAGGTGGTGTATTGGCGGTCGTGGGAGCTCATGCGGCCGCCGTGCATAGCGGCCACGAGGGAGGTGATGAAAAAGAAGATGGTATTCATGATGCCAAAGGCCCAGCAAGCCTTGAGCATGGAGCAGGGCTTGTTGTTGACCAAGTCGTAGCTGGGTCCAATGACACGGACACCTCCAGCAGAGAGATTCCAGTCCCCGCCGCGGCGAATGCTCACGCAATCAGTTGAGCTCACGTAGCGGAGAAAGTAGACGGCGGCGATGAAGGCGCCGACAAAGAGGATGTCGACAAAGGCAACGAAGTGCGAGTTGGTCGAGGAGCGGTGGTAGCTGAAGAGGGTGAAGACGGCCCATGCGAGGGCCAGCACCGAGACGATGAAGAGGATGAGGATGGAGTCAGGCGTCAGGGCATTTTGCTTGACGAACCCATCGACGAACCAGGCGAGCATGCCCATGCATGGAATCTAAAGAGGTTGTTAGTTGTGTCGGGTCAACGTTGTGCTGTGCGCGCAGAAGATGCTCACCAGAGTGACGATCTGAAGGATCCGAAAAGAGACGAAAACCAGTGCAAACATCATCTTGGCGGTGCTGTCTTTGCTATGCGACAATGGCAAATGGATGGCCAGACGAGAGCGAGTCGCAGAAGCGGGGAGTTTGCGACGATAACTTGGGTGATGATGACGTGCGCGAGGACTTATACGAGGTGCCAAGGGGACGGGATGACTGAGGAAAGTCCTAGCAAGTCCAGTAATCGATGAGAATGATGAAGCTGTTGATGATAATGAAAGAGGAGGAAACGAGAGAAAAGATGGAGGGTGCGGAAAGATGGTCTTTTTTGTAGCACAGGCAAATAGACTCGTTCGCTCCAAACTTCCATCGCATCCCAAGTTTTCCTTGGTTCTTTCGAAATGTGAGGTGGTTGGGCTGGGAAAAGAATGGCGCAGGGCCACGAGGAGGGGGGGTAACCCCTGCAAGCACCCCCTGCAATCCAGAGGTTTTAGTGGTTGGGCAGCCCGTTAGCGGCCCCTGCCATCGGCTAAGGCTAAGAGCTAGGGGACTTTTCCTGGCTTTCGTTTCCAGGGCGTAGATTTTGGTAGGTTGGGGTTTCAGGCTCAAAGGGCGAGGCATTGAAATCATGAAATTTGAGCCTGCATTGGGACCTCTATCGACAAGGATTGATGCCCAGTTTCTCAGCGCTGAATTATCTATCCATCCCGGCCATGCCGAGCCCAGTGGAGAAAATGACGCTCCGTCCAGTGCTTTACACTAATCATGCAAGCACTCTAAGGTGCCAACTGCAATTGCGCGAGAATCAACATTGCCGAAAGCCAGTCGACAGCCGAGACAAGATAGAAGCTTGTGACTGAGACAGCGGGAGAGGAGAAACAGTGTTCCAGACCTCTCCGGCTTGCGACGTCATCAGATAACGTTATCGCGGGGCTGGCATGACCCAAGCTTCCCCAAAAAGGAAAAATCTCAAGAAAACAGGCTGGCTGGGCAACCAAAACACGAGATTTGGGATGAAATACCCTCAATCAGGGGGGCAATAGACCGCCTGACCGACCAATTAATTAATTCACTACATCAATCAACCGGAACTTGTACATGCATCCTTGTCCTTTACCTCTGAGGCGTTCCTTTTGTCTCAGGTACGGTGGCTGGAAATACTGACAGATTTAGCTTGGATTCTCAGGCACAATCTCAGGGTGGGCCGGCCCGCATTTCAGACATGGACGAAATCGATCAAATGTGCGGGAGGCGGGTAACTTCCCTCTGGTCTCGGCATATGCGCCTCTACGGAGTATACCCTGTGGAATATATATCGCTCAGGGTCTTGCTGTGGAGAGATGCGGGTTCATCGTCTTTAATCGGTGGCTGGGAGGGGTGATCAACAGGTACGATCTGGTTCCTGCGATGATCAGTTCAAGTACATTGTACGGAGTACCCACATAGACATTAAATTCAGCAAGCACCTAGTATCCGTACTAAGCTTGCAGATAATCTGTTATGAGAGGGCTCTCAGTTCCCCGGTCCCTCCGAACCCTCCCTCTC